>JAVGWX010000096.1:0-230507 GCA_036924085.1 Ariolimax columbianus | reverse complement strand
GTAAAATCACTTGCAAGTCAGTGGAAATGCTTTTAACTTATCCACATAATTAGTGCGTTAAAATTGCAATACATTTCAAACGGCTGAAAATTGTCTAAACTTATGATCTGCCACTTTTTCTAAAATCGTGTTCAAATTTAATTTCAGAAACATTAGTTTTTCTTGTCAGTAAAATTACTTGAAAGTCTGTGGAAATGCTTTTAACTTATCCACATAATTCGTGCGTTAAAATTGCAATACATTTCAAACGGCTGAAAATTGTCTAAACTTATGATCTGCAACTTTTTTTCAAATCGTGTTCAATTTTAATTTTAGAAACATTAGTTTTTCTTGTCAGTAAAATTACTTGAAAGTAAGTGGAAATGCTTTTAACTTATCCACATAATTAGTGCGTTAAAAGTGCAATACATTTCTAACGGCTGAAAATTGTCTAAACTTATGATCTGCAAATTTTTTTCAAATCGTCTTTAAATTTAATTTTAGAAACATTAGTTTTTCTTGTCAGTAAAATTACTTGAAAGTCTGTGGAAATGCTTTTAACTTATCCACATAATTAATGCGTTAAAAGTGCAATACATTCCTAACTGCTGAAAATTGTCTAAACTTATTATCTGCCACTTTTTGTAAAATCGTCTTTAATTTTAATTTTAGAAACATTAGTTTTTCTTGTCAGTAAAATTACTTGAAAGTCTGTGGAAATGCTTTTAACTTATCCACATAATTAATGCGTTAAAATTGCAATAAATTTCAAACGGCTGAAAATTGTCTAAACTTATGATCTGCAATTTTTTTTAATCGCCTCTACTCATTTTTGATTTTAGAAACATTGGTTTTTCTTGTCAATAAAATTACTTGAAAGTCAATGGAAATGCTTTTAACTTAGCCACATAATTAGTGCGTTAAAATGGCAATACATTTCAAAGTGCTAAAAATTGTCTGAACTTATGATCTGCAATTTTTTTGGAATAACCTTCTACTCAATTTTCTTTTTAGAAATATTGGTTTTTCTTGTCAGAAAAATTACTTGAAAGTCTGTGGAAATGCTTTTAACTTATCCACATAATTAGTGCATTAAAATTGCAATACATTTCAAAGTGCTGAAAATTGTCTAAACATGATCTGCAATTATTTTTTAAATCCCCTTCTATTCAATTTTGACTTTTTAAACATTGGTTTTTCTTATAAGTAATATCACTTGCAAGTCACTGGAAATGCTTTTAACTTATTCACATAATTAGTGCGTTAAATTTGCAATACATATCAAAGTGCTGAAAATTGTCTAAACTTATGATCTGCAATTTTTTTTCATATCACATTCTACCGAATTTTGATTTTAGAAATATTGGTTTTTCTCGTCAGTAAAATCACTTGCAAGTCAGTGGAAATGCTTTTAACTTATCCACATAATTAGTGCGTTAAAATTGCAATTACATTTCAAAGTGCTAAAAATTGTCTGAACTTATGATCTGCAATTTTTTTGGAATAACCTTCTACTCAATTTTCTTTTTAGAAATATTGGTTTTTCTTGTCAGAAAAATTACTTGAAAGTCTGTGGAAATGCTTTTAACTTATCCACATAATTAGTGCATTAAAATTGCAATACATTTCAAAGTGCTGAAAATTGTCTAAACATGATCTGCAATTATTTTTTAAATCCCCTTCTATTCAATTTTGACTTTTTAAACATTGGTTTTTCTTATAAGTAATATCACTTGCAAGTCACTGGAAATGCTTTTAACTTATTCACATAATTAGTGCGTTAAATTTTTCAATTCATATCAAAGTGCTGAAAATTGTCTAAACTTATGATCTGCAATTTTTTTTCAAATCACATTCTACCCAATTTTGATTTTAGAAATATTGGTTTTTCTCGTCAGTAAAATGACTTGCAAGTCAGTGGAAATGCTTTTAACTTATCCACATAATTAGTGCGTTAAAATTGCAATACATTTCAAACGGCTGAAAATTGTCTAAACTTATGATCTGCAATTGTTTTTCTAGTAACCTTTTACTCAATTTTGACTTTTTAAACATTGGTTTTTCTTATAAGTAAAATCACTTGCAAGTCAGTGGAAATGCTTTTAACTTATCCACATAACTAGTGCGTTAAAATTGCAATACATTTCAAACGGCTGAAAATTGTCTAAACTTATTATCTGCCACTTTTTCTAAAATCGTGTTCAATTTTAATTTTAGAAACATTAGTTTTTCTTGTCAGTAAAATTACTTGAAAGTCTATGGAAATGCTTTTAACTTATCCACATAACTAGTGCGTTAAAATTGCAATACATTTCAAACGGCTGAAAATTGTCTAAACTTATTATCTGCCACTTTTTCTGAAATCGTGTTCAAATTTAATTTCAGAATCATTAGTTTTTCTTGTCCGTAAAATTACTTGAAAGTCAGTGTAAATGCTTTTAACTTATCCACATAATTAGTGCGTTAAAATGGCAATACATTTCAAAGTGCTAAAAATTGTCTGAACTTATGATCTGCAATTTTTTTGGAATAACCTTCTACTCAATTTTCTTTTTAGAAATATTGGTTTTTCTTGTCAGAAAAATTACTTGAAAGTCTGTGGAAATGCTTTTAACTTATCCACATAATTAGTGCATTAAAATTGCAATACATTTCAAAGTGCTGAAAATTGTCTAAACATGATCTGCAATTATTTTTTAAATCCCCTTCTATTCAATTTTGACTTTTTAAACATTGGTTTTTCTTATAAGTAATATCACTTGCAAGTCACTGGAAATGCTTTTAACTTATTCACATAATTAGTGCGTTAAATTTGCAATACATATCAAAGTGCTGAAAATTGTCTAAACTTATGATCTGCAATTTTTTCTCATATCACATTCTACCGAATTTTGATTTTAGAAATATTGGTTTTTCTCGTCAGTAAAATCACTTGCAAGTCAGTGGAAATGCTTTTAACTTATCCACATAATTAGTGCGTTAAAATTGCAATACATTTCAAACGGCTGAAAATTGTCTAAACTTATGATCTGCCACTTTTTCTAAAATCGTGTTCAAATTTAATTTCAGAAACATTAGTTTTTCTTGTCAGTAAAATTACTTGAAAGTCTGTGGAAATGCTTTTAACTTATCCACATAATTCGTGCGTTAAAATTGCAATACATTTCAAACGGCTGAAAATTGTCTAAACTTATGATCTGCAACTTTTTTTCAAATCGTGTTCAATTTTAATTTTAGAAACATTAGTTTTTCTTGTCAGTAAAACTACTTGAAAGTAAGTGGAAATGCTTTTAACTTATCCACATAATTAGTGCGTTAAAAGTGCAATACATTTCTAACGGCTGAAAATTGTCTAAACTTATGATCTGCAAATTTTTGTAAAATCGCCTTCTACTCAATTTTGATTTCAGATACATTAGTTTTTCTTGTCCGTAAAATTACTTGAAAGTCAGTGGAAATGCTTTTAACTTATCCACATAATTAATGCGTTAAAATTGCAATACATTTCAAATGGCTGAAAATTGTCTAAACTTATGATCTGCAACTTTTTTTCAAATCGTCTTTAAATTTAATTTTAGAAACATTAGTTTTTCTTGTCAGTAAAATTACTTGAAAGTCTGTGGAAATGCTTTTAACTTATCCACATAATTAGTGCGTTAAAAGTGCAATACATTCCTAACTGCTGAAAATTGTCTAAACTTATTATCTGCCACTTTTTGTAAAATCGTCTTTAATTTTAATTTTAGAAACATTAGTTTTTCTTGTCAGTAAAATTACTTGAAAGTCTGTGGAAATGCTTTTAACTTATCCACATAATTAATGCGTTAAAATTGCAATAAATTTCAAACGGCTGAAAATTGTCTAAACTTATGATCTGCAATTTTTTTTAATCGCCTCTACTCATTTTTGATTTTAGAAACATTGGTTTTTCTTGTCAATAAAATTACTTGAAAGTCAATGGAAATGCTTTTAACTTAGCCACATAATTAGTGCGTTAAAATGGCAATACATTTCAAAGTGCTAAAAATTGTCTGAACTTATGATCTGCAATTTTTTTGGAATAACCTTCTACTCAATTTTCTTTTTAGAAATATTGGTTTTTCTTGTCAGAAAAATTACTTGAAAGTCTGTGGAAATGCTTTTAACTTATCCACATAATTAGTGCATTAAAATTGCAATACATTTCAAAGTGCTGAAAATTGTCTAAACATGATCTGCAATTATTTTTTAAATCCCCTTCTATTCAATTTTGACTTTTTAAACATTGGTTTTTCTTATAAGTAATATCACTTGCAAGTCACTGGAAATGCTTTTAACTTATTCACATAATTAGTGCGTTAAATTTGCAATACATATCAAAGTGCTGAAAATTGTCTAAACTTATGATCTGCAATTTTTTTTCATATCACATTCTACCGAATTTTGATTTTAGAAATATTGGTTTTTCTCGTCAGTAAAATCACTTGCAAGTCAGTGGAAATGCTTTTAACTTATCCACATAATTAGTGCGTTAAAATTGCAATTACATTTCAAAGTGCTAAAAATTGTCTGAACTTATGATCTGCAATTTTTTTGGAATAACCTTCTACTCAATTTTCTTTTTAGAAATATTGGTTTTTCTTGTCAGAAAAATTACTTGAAAGTCTGTGGAAATGCTTTTAACTTATCCACATAATTAGTGCATTAAAATTGCAATACATTTCAAAGTGCTGAAAATTGTCTAAACATGATCTGCAATTATTTTTTAAATCCCCTTCTATTCAATTTTGACTTTTTAAACATTGGTTTTTCTTATAAGTAATATCACTTGCAAGTCACTGGAAATGCTTTTAACTTATTCACATAATTAGTGCGTTAAATTTGCAATACATATCAAAGTGCTGAAAATTGTCTAAACTTATGATCTGCAATTTTTTCTCATATCACATTCTACCGAATTTTGATTTTAGAAATATTGGTTTTTCTCGTCAGTAAAATCACTTGCAAGTCAGTGGAAATGCTTTTAACTTATCCACATAATTAGTGCGTTAAAATTGCAATACATTTCAAACGGCTGAAAATTGTCTAAACTTATGATCTGCCACTTTTTCTAAAATCGTGTTCAAATTTAATTTCAGAAACATTAGTTTTTCTTGTCAGTAAAATTACTTGAAAGTCTGTGGAAATGCTTTTAACTTATCCACATAATTCGTGCGTTAAAATTGCAATACATTTCAAACGGCTGAAAATTGTCTAAACTTATGATCTGCAACTTTTTTTCAAATCGTGTTCAATTTTAATTTTAGAAACATTAGTTTTTCTTGTCAGTAAAATTACTTGAAAGTAAGTGGAAATGCTTTTAACTTATCCACATAATTAGTGCGTTAAAAGTGCAATACATTTCTAACGGCTGAAAATTGTCTAAACTTATGATCTGCAAATTTTTTTCAAATCGTCTTTAAATTTAATTTTAGAAACATTAGTTTTTCTTGTCAGTAAAATTACTTGAAAGTCTGTGGAAATGCTTTTAACTTATCCACATAATTAATGCGTTAAAAGTGCAATACATTCCTAACTGCTGAAAATTGTCTAAACTTATTATCTGCCACTTTTTGTAAAATCGTCTTTAATTTTAATTTTAGAAACATTAGTTTTTCTTGTCAGTAAAATTACTTGAAAGTCTGTGGAAATGCTTTTAACTTATCCACATAATTAATGCGTTAAAATTGCAATAAATTTCAAACGGCTGAAAATTGTCTAAACTTATGATCTGCAATTTTTTTTAATCGCCTCTACTCATTTTTGATTTTAGAAACATTGGTTTTTCTTGTCAATAAAATTACTTGAAAGTCAATGGAAATGCTTTTAACTTAGCCACATAATTAGTGCGTTAAAATGGCAATACATTTCAAAGTGCTAAAAATTGTCTGAACTTATGATCTGCAATTTTTTTGGAATAACCTTCTACTCAATTTTCTTTTTAGAAATATTGGTTTTTCTTGTCAGAAAAATTACTTGAAAGTCTGTGGAAATGCTTTTAACTTATCCACATAATTAGTGCATTAAAATTGCAATACATTTCAAAGTGCTGAAAATTGTCTAAACATGATCTGCAATTATTTTTTAAATCCCCTTCTATTCAATTTTGACTTTTTAAACATTGGTTTTTCTTATAAGTAATATCACTTGCAAGTCACTGGAAATGCTTTTAACTTATTCACATAATTAGTGCGTTAAATTTGCAATACATATCAAAGTGCTGAAAATTGTCTAAACTTATGATCTGCAATTTTTTTTCATATCACATTCTACCGAATTTTGATTTTAGAAATATTGGTTTTTCTCGTCAGTAAAATCACTTGCAAGTCAGTGGAAATGCTTTTAACTTATCCACATAATTAGTGCGTTAAAATTGCAATACATTTCAAACGGCTGAAAATTGTCTAAACTTATGATCTGCAATTGTTTTTCTAGTAACCTTTTACTCAATTTTGACTTTTTAAACATTGTTTTTTCTTATAAGTAAAATCACTTGCAAGTCAGTGGAAATGCTTTTAACTTATCCACATAATAAGTGCGTTAAAATTGCAATACATTTCCAACGGCTGAAAATTGTCTAAACTTATTATCTGCCACTTTTTCTAAAATCGTGTTCAATTTTAATTTTAGAAACATTAGTTTTTCTTGTCAGTAAAATTACTTGAAAGTCTATGGAAATGCTTTTAACTTATCCACATAATTAGTGCGTTAAAATTGCAATACATTTCAAACGGCTGAAAATTGTCTAAACTTATTATCTGCCACTTTTTCTGAAATCGTGTTCAAATTTAATTTCAGAAACATTAGTTTTTCTTGTCAGTAAAATTACTTGAAAGTAAGTGGAAAGGCTTTTAACTTATCCACATAATTAGTGCGTTAAAAGTGTAATACATTTCTAACGGCTGAAAATTGTCTAAACTTATTATCTGCAACTTTTTGTAAAATCGTCTTTAATTTTAATTTTAGAAACATTAGTTTTTCTTGTCAGTAAAATTACTTGAAAGTCTGTGGAAATGCTTTTAACTTATCCACATAATTAATGCGTTAAAATTGCAATACATTTCAAAGTGCTAAAAATTGTCTGAACTTATGATCTGCAATTTTTTGTAAAATCGCCTTCTACTCAATTTTGATTTCAGAAACATTAGTTTTTCTTGTCCGTAAAATTACTTGAAAGTCAGTGTAAATGCTTTAGCTTATCCACATAATTAGTGCATTAAAATTGCAATACATTTCAAAGTGCTGAAAATTGTCTAAACATGATCTGCAATTATTTTTTAAATCCCCTTCTATTCAATTTTGACTTTTTAAACATTGGTTTTTCTTATAAGTAATATCACTTGCAAGTCACTGGAAATGCTTTTAACTTATTCACATAATTAGTGCGTTAAATTTGCAATACATATCAAAGTGCTGAAAATTGTCTAAACATGATCTGCAATTATTTTTTAAATCCCCTTCTATTCAATTTTGACTTTTTAAACATTGGTTTTTCTGATAAGTAATACCACTTGCAAGTCACTGGAAATGCTTTTAACTTATTCACATAATTAGTGCGTTAAATTTTTCAATTCATATCAAAGTGCTGAAAATTGTCTAAACTTATGATCTGCAATTTTTTTTCAAATCACATTCTACCCAATTTTGATTTTAGAAATATTGGTTTTTCTCGTCAGTAAAATGACTTGCAAGTCAGTGGAAATGCTTTTAACTTATCCACATAATTAGTGCGTTAAAATTGCAATACATTTCAAACGGCTGAAAATTGTCTAAACTTATGATCTGCAATTGTTTTTCTAGTAACCTTTTACTCAATTTTGACTTTTTAAACATTGTTTTTTCTTATAAGTAAAATCACTTGCAAGTCAGTGGAAATGCTTTTAACTTATCCACATAATAAGTGCGTTAAAATTGCAATACATTTCCAACGGCTGAAAATTGTCTAAACTTATTATCTGCCACTTTTTCTAAAATCGTGTTCAATTTTAATTTTAGAAACATTAGTTTTTCTTGTCAGTAAAATTACTTGAAAGTCTATGGAAATGCTTTTAACTTATCCACATAATTAGTGCGTTAAAATTGCAATACATTTCAAACGGCTGAAAATTGTCTAAACTTATTATCTGCCACTTTTTCTGAAATCGTGTTCAAATTTAATTTTAGAAACATTAGTTTTTCTTGTCAGTAAAATTACTTGAAAGTCTATGGAAATGCTTTTAACTTATCCACATAATTAGTGCGTTAAAATTGCAATACATTTCAAGTGGCTGAAAATTGTCTAAACTTATTATCTGCCACTTTTTCTGAAATCGTGTTCAATTTTAATTTTAGAAACATTAGTTTTTCTTGTCAGTAAAATTACTTGAAAGTCTGTGGAAATGCTTTTAACTTATCCACATAATTAGTGCGTTAAAATTGCAATACATTTCAAACGGCTGAAAATTGTCTAAACTTATGATCTGCAATTTTTTGTAAAATTGCCTTCTACTCAATTTTGATTTCAGAAACATTAGTTTTTCTTGTCAGTAAAATTACTTGAAAGTCAGTGGAAATGCTTTTAACTTATCCACATAACTAGTGCGTTAAAATTGCAATACATTTCAAAGTGCTAAAAATTGTCCAAACTTATGAGCTGGAACTTGTTTTCAAATCGCCTTCTACTCAATTTTAATTTTAGAAACATTGGTTTTTCTTATAAGTAATATCACTTGCAAGTCACTGGAAATGCTTTTAACTTATTCACATAATTAGTGCGTTAAATTTGCAATACATATCAAAGTGCTGAAAATTGTCTAAACATGATCTGCAATTATTTTTTAAATCCCCTTCTATTCAATTTTGACTTTTTAAACATTGGTTTTTCTTATAAGTAATACCACTTGCAAGTCACTGGAAATGCTTTTAACTTATTCACATAATTAGTGCGTTAAATTTTTCAATTCATATCAAAGTGCTGAAAATTGTCTAAACTTATGATCTGCAATTTTTTTTCAAATCACATTCTACCCAATTTTGATTTTAGAAATATTGGTTTTTCTCGTCAGTAAAATGACTTGCAAGTCAGTGGAAATGCTTTTAACTTATCCACATAATTAGTGCGTTAAAATTGCAATACATTTCAAACGGCTGAAAATTGTCTAAACTTATGATCTGCAATTGTTTTTCTAGTAACCTTTTACTCAATTTTGACTTTTTAAACATTGGTTTTTCTTATAAGTAAAATCACTTGCAAATCAGTGGAAATGCTTTTAACTTATCCACATAACTAGTGCGTTAAAATTGCAATACATTTCAAACGGCTGAAAATTGTCTAAACTTATTATCTGCCACTTTTTCTAAAATCGTGTTCAATTTTAATTTTAGAAACATTAGTTTTTCTTGTCAGTAAAATTACTTGAAAGTCTATGGAAATGCTTTTAACTTATCCACATAATTAGTGCGTTAAAATTGCAATACATTTCAAACGGCTGAAAATTGTCTAAACTTATTATCTGCCACTTTTTCTGAAATCGTGTTCAAATTTAATTTCAGAAACATTAGTTTTTCTTGTCCGTAAAATTACTTGAAAGTCAGTGTAAATGCTTTTAACTTATCCACATAATTAGTGCGTTAAAATGGCAATACATTTCAAAGTGCTAAAAATTGTCTGAACTTATGATCTGCAATTTTTTTGGAATAACCTTCTACTCAATTTTCTTTTTAGAAATATTGGTTTTTCTTGTCAGAAAAATTACTTGAAAGTCTGTGGAAATGCTTTTAACTTATCCACATAATTAGTGCATTAAAATTGCAATACATTTCAAAGTGCTGAAAATTGTCTAAACATGATCTGCAATTATTTTTTAAATCCCCTTCTATTCAATTTTGACTTTTTAAACATTGGTTTTTCTTATAAGTAATATCACTTGCAAGTCACTGGAAATGCTTTTAACTTATTCACATAATTAGTGCGTTAAATTTGCAATACATATCAAAGTGCTGAAAATTGTCTAAACTTATGATCTGCAATTTTTTCTCATATCACATTCTACCGAATTTTGATTTTAGAAATATTGGTTTTTCTCGTCAGTAAAATCACTTGCAAGTCAGTGGAAATGCTTTTAACTTATCCACATAATTAGTGCGTTAAAATTGCAATACATTTCAAACGGCTGAAAATTGTCTAAACTTATGATCTGCCACTTTTTCTAAAATCGTGTTCAAATTTAATTTCAGAAACATTAGTTTTTCTTGTCAGTAAAATTACTTGAAAGTCTGTGGAAATGCTTTTAACTTATCCACATAATTCGTGCGTTAAAATTGCAATACATTTCAAACGGCTGAAAATTGTCTAAACTTATGATCTGCAACTTTTTTTCAAATCGTGTTCAATTTTAATTTTAGAAACATTAGTTTTTCTTGTCAGTAAAATTACTTGAAAGTAAGTGGAAATGCTTTTAACTTATCCACATAATTAGTGCGTTAAAAGTGCAATACATTTCTAACGGCTGAAAATTGTCTAAACTTATGATCTGCAAATTTTTGTAAAATCGCCTTCTACTCAATTTTGATTTCAGATACATTAGTTTTTCTTGTCCGTAAAATTACTTGAAAGTCAGTGGAAATGCTTTTAACTTATCCACATAATTAGTGCGTTAAAATTGCAATACATTTCAAATGGCTGAAAATTGTCTAAACTTATGATCTGCAACTTTTTTTCAAATCGTCTTTAAATTTAATTTTAGAAACATTAGTTTTTCTTGTCAGTAAAATTACTTGAAAGTCTGTGGAAATGCTTTTAACTTATCCACATAATTAGTGCGTTAAAAGTGCAATACATTCCTAACTGCTGAAAATTGTCTAAACTTATTATCTGCCACTTTTTGTAAAATCGTCTTTAATTTTAATTTTAGAAACATTAGTTTTTCTTGTCAGTAAAATTACTTGAAAGTCTGTGGAAATGCTTTTAACTTATCCACATAATTAATGCGTTAAAATTGCAATAAATTTCAAACGGCTGAAAATTGTCTAAACTTATGATCTGCAATTTTTTTTAATCGCCTCTACTCATTTTTGATTTTAGAAACATTGGTTTTTCTTGTCAATAAAATTACTTGAAAGTCAACGGAAATGCTTTTAACTTAGCCACATAATTAGTGCGTTAAAATGGCAATACATTTCAAAGTGCTAAAAATTGTCTGAACTTATGATCTGCAATTTTTTGGGAATAACCTTCTACTCAATTTTCTTTTTAGAAATATTGGTTTTTCTTGTCAGAAAAATTACTTGAAAGTCTGTGGAAATGCTTTTAACTTATCCACATAATTAGTGCATTAAAATTGCAATACATTTCAAAGAGCTGAAAATTGTCTAAACATGATCTGCAATTATTTTTTAAATCCCCTTCTATTCAATTTTGACTTTTTAAACATTGGTTTTTCTTATAAGTAATATCACTTGCAAGTCACTGGAAATGCTTTTAACTTATTCACATAATTAGTGCGTTAAATTTGCAATACATATCAAAGTGCTGAAAATTGTCTAAACTTATGATCTGCAATTTTTTTTCATATCACATTCTACCGAATTTTGATTTTAGAAATACTGGTTTTTCTCGTCAGTAAAATCACTTGCAAGTCAGTGGAAATGCTTTTAACTTATCCACATAATTAGTGCGTTAAAATTGCAATACATTTCAAACGGCTGAAAATTGTCTAAACTTATGATCTGCAATTGTTTTTCTAGTAACCTTTTACTCAATTTTGACTTTTTAAACATTGTTTTTTCTTATAAGTAAAATCACTTGCAAGTCAGTGGAAATGCTTTTAACTTATCCACACAATAAGTGCGTTAAAATTGCAATACATTTCCAACGGCTGAAAATTGTCTAAACTTATTATCTGCCACTTTTTCTAAAATCGTGTTCAATTTTAATTTTAGAAACATTAGTTTTTCTTGTCAGTAAAATTACTTGAAAGTCTATGGAAATGCTTTTAACTTATCCACATAATTAGTGCGTTAAAATTGCAATACATTTCAAACGGCTGAAAATTGTCTAAACTTATTATCTGCCACTTTTTCTGAAATCGTGTTCAAATTTAATTTCAGAAACATTAGTTTTTCTTGTCAGTAAAATTACTTGAAAGTAAGTGGAAAGGCTTTTAACTTATCCACATAATTAGTGCGTTAAAAGTGTAATACATTTCTAACGGCTGAAAATTGTCTAAACTTATTATCTGCAACTTTTTGTAAAATCGTCTTTAATTTTATTTTTAGAAACATTAGTTTTTCTTGTCAGTAAAATTACTTGAAAGTCTGTGGAAATGCTTTTAATTTATCCACATAATTAGTGCATTAAAATTGCAATACATTTCAAAGTGCTGAAAATTGTCTAAACATGATCTGCAATTATTTTTTAAATCCCCTTCTATTCAATTTTGACTTTTTAAACATTGGTTTTTCTTATAAGTAATATCACTTGCAAGTCACTGGAAATGCTTTTAACTTATTCACATAATTAGTGCGTTAAATTTGCAATACATATCAAAGTGCTGAAAATTGTCTAAACTTATGATCTGCAATTTTTTTTCATATCACATTCTACCGAATTTTGATTTTAGAAATATTGGTTTTTCTCGTCAGTAAAATCACTTGCAAGTCAGTGGAAATGCTTTTAACTTATCCACATAATTAGTGCGTTAAAATTGCAATACATTTCAAACGGCTGAAAATTGTCTAAACTTATGATCTGCCACTTTTTCTAAAATCGTGTTCAATTTTAATTTTAGAAACATTAGTTTTTCTTGTCAGTAAAATTACTTGAAAGTCTGTGGAAATGCTTTTAACTTATCCACATAATTAGTGCGTTAAAATTGCAATACATTTCAAACGGCTGAAAATTGTCTAAACTTATTATCTGCCACTTTTTCTGAAATCGTGTTCAAATTTAATTTCAGAAACATTAGTTTTTCTTGTCAGTAAAATTACTTGAAAGTCAGTGGAAATGCTTTTAACTTATCCACATAATTAGTGCATTAAAATTGCAATACATTTCAAAGAGCTGAAAATTGTCTAAACATGATCGCAATTATTTTTTAAATCCCCTTCTATTCAATTTTGACTTTTTAAACATTGGTTTTTCTTATAAGTAATATCACTTGCAAGTCACTGGAAATGCTTTTAACTTATTCACATAATTAGTGCGTTAAATTTGCAATACATATCAAAGTGCTGAAAATTGTCTAAACTTATGATCTGCAATTTTTTTTCATATCACATTCTACCGAATTTTGATTTTAGAAATATTGGTTTTTCTCGTCAGTAAAATCACTTGCAAGTCAGTGGAAATGCTTTTAACTTATCCACATAATTAGTGCGTTAAAATTGCAATACATTTCAAACGGCTGAAAATTGTCTAAACTTATGATCTGCCACTTTTTCTAAAATCGTGTTCAAATTTAATTTCAGAAACATTAGTTTTTCTTGTCAGTAAAATTACTTGAAAGTCTGTGGAAATGCTTTTAACTTATCCACATAATTCGTGCGTTAAAATTGCAATACATTTCAAACGGCTGAAAATTGTCTAAACTTATGATCTGCAACTTTTTTTCAAATCGTGTTCAATTTTAATTTTAGAAACATTAGTTTTTCTTGTCAGTAAAATTACTTGAAAGTAAGTGGAAATGCTTTTAACTTATCCACATAATTAGTGCGTTAAAAGTGCAATACATTTCTAACGGCTGAAAATTGTCTAAACTTATGATCTGCAAATTTTTGTAAAATCGCCTTCTACTCAATTTTGATTTCAGATACATTAGTTTTTCTTGTCCGTAAAATTACTTGAAAGTCAGTGGAAATGCTTTTAACTTATCCACATAATTAGTGCGTTAAAATTGCAATACATTTCAAATGGCTGAAAATTGTCTAAACTTATGATCTGCAACTTTTTTTCAAATCGTCTTTAAATTTAATTTTAGAAACATTAGTTTTTCTTGTCAGTAAAATTACTTGAAAGTCTGTGGAAATGCTTTTAACTTATCCACATAATTAGTGCGTTAAAAGTGCAATACATTCCTAACTGCTGAAAATTGTCTAAACTTATTATCTGCCACTTTTTGTAAAATCGTCTTTAATTTTAATTTTAGAAACATTAGTTTTTCTTGTCAGTAAAATTACTTGAAAGTCTGTGGAAATGCTTTTAACTTATCCACATAATAATGCGTTAAAATTGCAATAAATTTCAAACGGCTGAAAATTGTCTAAACTTATGATCTGCAATTTTTTTTAATCGCCTCTACTCATTTTTGATTTTAGAAACATTGGTTTTTCTTGTCAATAAAATTACTTGAAAGTCAATGGAAATGCTTTTAACTTAGCCACATAATTAGTGCGTTAAAATGGCAATACATTTCAAAGTGCTAAAAATTGTCTGAACTTATGATCTGCAATTTTTTTGGATTAACCTTCTACTCAATTTTCTTTTTAGAAATATTGGTTTTTCTTGTCAGAAAAATTACTTGAAAGTCTGTGGAAATGCTTTTAACTTATCCACATAATTAGTGCATTAAAATTGCAATACATTTCAAAGAGCTGAAAATTGTCTAAACATGATCTGCAATTATTTTTTAAATCCCCTTCTATTCAATTTTGACTTTTTAAACATTGGTTTTTCTTATAAGTAATATCACTTGCAAGTCACTGGAAATGCTTTTAACTTATTCACATAACTAGTGCGTTAAATTTGCAATACATATCAAAGTGCTGAAAATTGTCTAAACTTATGATCTGCAATTTTTTTTCATATCACATTCTACCGAATTTTGATTTTAGAAATATTGGTTTTTCTCGTCAGTAAAATCACTTGCAAGTCAGTGGAAATGCTTTTAACTTATCCACATAATTAGTGCGTTAAAATTGCAATACATTTCAAACGGCTGAAAATTGTCTAAACTTATGATCTGCCACTTTTTCTAAAATCGTGTTCAATTTTAATTTTAGAAACATTAGTTTTTCTTGTCAGTAAAATTACTTGAAAGTCTGTGGAAATGCTTTTAACTTATCCACATAATTAGTGCGTTAAAATTGCAATACATTTCAAACGGCTGAAAATTGTCTAAACTTATTATCTGCCACTTTTTCTGAAATCGTGTTCAAATTTAATTTCAGAAACATTAGTTTTTCTTGTCAGTAAAATTACTTGAAAGTCAGTGGAAATGCTTTTAACTTATCCACATAATTAGTGCATTAAAATTGCAATACATTTCAAAGAGCTGAAAATTGTCTAAACATGATCTGCAATTATTTTTTAAATCCCCTTCTATTCAATTTTGACTTTTTAAACATTGGTTTTTCTTATAAGTAATATCACTTGCAAGTCACTGGAAATGCTTTTAACTTATTCACATAATTAGTGCGTTAAATTTGCAATACATATCAAAGTGCTGAAAATTGTCTAAACTTATGATCTGCAATTTTTTTTCATATCACATTCTACCGAATTTTGATTTTAGAAATATTGGTTTTTCTCGTCAGTAAAATCACTTGCAAGTCAGTGGAAATGCTTTTAACTTATCCACATAATTAGTGCGTTAAAATTGCAATACATTTCAAACGGCTGAAAATTGTCTAAACTTATGATCTGCCACTTTTTCTAAAATCGTGTTCAAATTTAATTTCAGAAACATTAGTTTTTCTTGTCAGTAAAATTACTTGAAAGTCTGTGGAAATGCTTTTAACTTATCCACATAATTCGTGCGTTAAAATTGCAATACATTTCAAACGGCTGAAAATTGTCTAAACTTATGATCTGCAACTTTTTTTCAAATCGTGTTCAATTTTAATTTTAGAAACATTAGTTTTTCTTGTCAGTAAAATTACTTGAAAGTAAGTGGAAATGCTTTTAACTTATCCACATAATTAGTGCGTTAAAAGTGCAATACATTTCTAACGGCTGAAAATTGTCTAAACTTATGATCTGCAAATTTTTGTAAAATCGCCTTCTACTCAATTTTGATTTCAGATACATTAGTTTTTCTTGTCCGTAAAATTACTTGAAAGTCAGTGGAAATGCTTTTAACTTATCCACATAATTAGTGCGTTAAAATTGCAATACATTTCAAATGGCTGAAAATTGTCTAAACTTATGATCTGCAACTTTTTTTCAAATCGTCTTTAAATTTAATTTTAGAAACATTAGTTTTTCTTGTCAGTAAAATTACTTGAAAGTCTGTGGAAATGCTTTTAACTTATCCACATAATTAGTGCGTTAAAAGTGCAATACATTCCTAACTGCTGAAAATTGTCTAAACTTATTATCTGCCACTTTTTGTAAAATCGTCTTTAATTTTAATTTTAGAAACATTAGTTTTTCTTGTCAGTAAAATTACTTGAAAGTCTGTGGAAATGCTTTTAACTTATCCACATAATAATGCGTTAAAATTGCAATAAATTTCAAACGGCTGAAAATTGTCTAAACTTATGATCTGCAATTTTTTTTAATCGCCTCTACTCATTTTTGATTTTAGAAACATTGGTTTTTCTTGTCAATAAAATTACTTGAAAGTCAATGGAAATGCTTTTAACTTAGCCACATAATTAGTGCGTTAAAATGGCAATACATTTCAAAGTGCTAAAAATTGTCTGAACTTATGATCTGCAATTTTTTTGGAATAACCTTCTACTCAATTTTCTTTTTAGAAATATTGGTTTTTCTTGTCAGAAAAATTACTTGAAAGTCTGTGGAAATGCTTTTAACTTATCCACATAATTAGTGCATTAAAATTGCAATACATTTCAAAGAGCTGAAAATTGTCTAAACATGATCTGCAATTATTTTTTAAATCCCCTTCTATTCAATTTTGACTTTTTAAACATTGGTTTTTCTTATAAGTAATATCACTTGCAAGTCACTGGAAATGCTTTTAACTTATTCACATAACTAGTGCGTTAAATTTGCAATACATATCAAAGTGCTGAAAATTGTCTAAACTTATGATCTGCAATTTTTTTTCATATCACATTCTACCGAATTTTGATTTTAGAAATATTGGTTTTTCTCGTCAGTAAAATCACTTGCAAGTCAGTGGAAATGCTTTTAACTTATCCACATAATTAGTGCGTTAAAATTGCAATACATTTCAAACGGCTGAAAATTGTCTAAACTTATGATCTGCAATTGTTTTTCTAGTAACCTTTTACTCAATTTTGACTTTTTAAACATTGTTTTTTCTTATAAGTAAAATCACTTGCAAGTCAGTGGAAATGCTTTTAACTTATCCACACAATAAGTGCGTTAAAATTGCAATACATTTCCAACGGCTGAAAATTGTCTAAACTTATTATCTGCCACTTTTTCTAAAATCGTGTTCAATTTTAATTTTAGAAACATTAGTTTTTCTTGTCAGTAAAATTATTTGAAAGTCTATGGAAATGCTTTTAACTTATCCACATAATTAGTGCGTTAAAATTGCAATACATTTCAAACGGCTGAAAATTGTCTAAACTTATTATCTGCCACTTTTTCTGAAATCGTGTTCAAATTTAATTTCAGAAACATTAGTTTTTCTTGTCAGTAAAATTACTTGAAAGTAAGTGGAAAGGCTTTTAACTTATCCACATAATTAGTGCGTTAAAAGTGTAATACATTTCTAACGGCTGAAAATTGTCTAAACTTATTATCTGCAACTTTTTGTAAAATCGTCTTTAATTTTATTTTTAGAAACATTAGTTTTTCTTGTCAGTAAAATTACTTGAAAGTCTGTGGAAATGCTTTTAATTTATCCACATAATTAGTGCATTAAAATTGCAATACATTTCAAAGTGCTGAAAATTGTCTAAACATGATCTGCAATTATTTTTTAAATCCCCTTCTATTCAATTTTGACTTTTTAAACATTGGTTTTTCTTATAAGTAATATCACTTGCAAGTCACTGGAAATGCTTTTAACTTATTCACATAATTAGTGCGTTAAATTTGCAATACATATCAAAGTGCTGAAAATTGTCTAAACTTATGATCTGCAATTTTTTTTCATATCACATTCTACCGAATTTTGATTTTAGAAATATTGGTTTTTCTCGTCAGTAAAATCACTTGCAAGTCAGTGGAAATGCTTTTAACTTATCCACATAATTAGTGCGTTAAAATTGCAATACATTTCAAACGGCTGAAAATTGTCTAAACTTATGATCTGCCACTTTTTCTAAAATCGTGTTCAATTTTAATTTTAGAAACATTAGTTTTTCTTGTCAGTAAAATTACTTGAAAGTCTGTGGAAATGCTTTTAACTTATCCACATAATTAGTGCGTTAAAATTGCAATACATTTCAAACGGCTGAAAATTGTCTAAACTTATTATCTGCCACTTTTTCTGAAATCGTGTTCAAATTTAATTTCAGAAACATTAGTTTTTCTTGTCAGTAAAATTACTTGAAAGTCAGTGGAAATGCTTTTAACTTATCCACATAATTAGTGCATTAAAATTGCAATACATTTCAAAGAGCTGAAAATTGTCTAAACATGATCTGCAATTATTTTTTAAATCCCCTTCTATTCAATTTTGACTTTTTAAACATTGGTTTTTCTTATAAGTAATATCACTTGCAAGTCACTGGAAATGCTTTTAACTTATTCACATAATTAGTGCGTTAAATTTGCAATACATATCAAAGTGCTGAAAATTGTCTAAACTTATGATCTGCAATTTTTTTTCATATCACATTCTACCGAATTTTGATTTTAGAAATATTGGTTTTTCTCGTCAGTAAAATCACTTGCAAGTCAGTGGAAATGCTTTTAACTTATCCACATAATTAGTGCGTTAAAATTGCAATACATTTCAAACGGCTGAAAATTGTCTAAACTTATGATCTGCAATTGTTTTTCTAGTAACCTTTTACTCAATTTTGACTTTTTAAACATTGTTTTTTCTTATAAGTAAAATCACTTGCAAGTCAGTGGAAATGCTTTTAACTTATCCACATAATAAGTGCGTTAAAATTGCAATACATTTCCAACGGCTGAAAATTGTCTAAACTTATTATCTGCCACTTTTTCTAAAATCGTGTTCAATTTTAATTTTAGAAACATTAGTTTTTCTTGTCAGTAAAATTACTTGAAAGTCTATGGAAATGCTTTTAACTTATCCACATAATTAGTGCGTTAAAATTGCAATACATTTCAAACGGCTGAAAATTGTCTAAACTTATTATCTGCCACTTTTTCTGAAATCGTGTTCAAATTTAATTTCAGAAACATTAGTTTTTCTTGTCAGTAAAATTACTTGAAAGTCTGTGGAAATGCTTTTAACTTATCCACATAATTCGTGCGTTAAAATTGCAATACATTTCAAACGGCTGAAAATTGTCTAAACTTATGATCTGCAACTTTTTTTCAAATCGTGTTCAATTTTAATTTTAGAAACATTAGTTTTTCTTGTCAGTAAAACTACTTGAAAGTAAGTGGAAATGCTTTTAACTTATCCACATAATTAGTGCGTTAAAAGTGCAATACATTTCTAACGGCTGAAAATTGTCTAAACTTATGATCTGCAAATTTTTGTAAAATCGCCTTCTACTCAATTTTGATTTCAGATACATTAGTTTTTCTTGTCCGTAAAATTACTTGAAAGTCAGTGGAAATGCTTTTAACTTATCCACATAATTAGTGCGTTAAAATTGCAATACATTTCAAATGGCTGAAAATTGTCTAAACTTATGATCTGCAACTTTTTTTCAAATCGTCTTTAAATTTAATTTTAGAAACATTAGTTTTTCTTGTCAGTAAAATTACTTGAAAGTCTGTGGAAATGCTTTTAACTTATCCACATAATTAGTGCGTTAAAAGTGCAATACATTCCTAACTGCTGAAAATTGTCTAAACTTATTATCTGCCACTTTTTGTAAAATCGTCTTTAATTTTAATTTTAGAAACATTAGTTTTTCTTGTCAGTAAAATTACTTGAAAGTCTGTGGAAATGCTTTTAACTTATCCACATAATTAATGCGTTAAAATTGCAATAAATTTCAAACGGCTGAAAATTGTCTAAACTTATGATCTGCAATTTTTTTTAATCGCCTCTACTCATTTTTGATTTTAGAAACATTGGTTTTTCTTGTCAATAAAATTACTTGAAAGTCAATGGAAATGCTTTTAACTTAGCCACATAATTAGTGCGTTAAAATGGCAATACATTTCAAAGTGCTAAAAATTGTCTGAACTTATGATCTGCAATTTTTTTGGAATAACCTTCTACTCAATTTTCTTTTTAGAAATATTGGTTTTTCTTGTCAGAAAAATTACTTGAAAGTCTGTGGAAATGCTTTTAACTTATCCACATAATTAGTGCATTAAAATTGCAATACATTTCAAAGTGCTGAAAATTGTCTAAACATGATCTGCAATTATTTTTTAAATCCCCTTCTATTCAATTTTGACTTTTTAAACATTGGTTTTTCTTATAAGTAATATCACTTGCAAGTCACTGGAAATGCTTTTAACTTATTCACATAATTAGTGCGTTAAATTTGCAATACATATCAAAGTGCTGAAAATTGTCTAAACTTATGATCTGCAATTTTTTTTCATATCACATTCTACCGAATTTTGATTTTAGAAATATTGGTTTTTCTCGTCAGTAAAATCACTTGCAAGTCAGTGGAAATGCTTTTAACTTATCCACATAATTAGTGCGTTAAAATTGCAATACATTTCAAAGTGCTAAAAATTGTCTGAACTTATGATCTGCAATTTTTTTGGAATAACCTTCTACTCAATTTTCTTTTTAGAAATATTGGTTTTTCTTGTCAGAAAAATTACTTGAAAGTCTGTGGAAATGCTTTTAACTTATCCACATAATTAGTGCATTAAAATTGCAATACATTTCAAAGTGCTGAAAATTGTCTAAACATGATCTGCAATTATTTTTTAAATCCCCTTCTATTCAATTTTGACTTTTTAAACATTGGTTTTTCTTATAAGTAATATCACTTGCAAGTCACTGGAAATGCTTTTAACTTATTCACATAATTAGTGCGTTAAATTTGCAATACATATCAAAGTGCTGAAAATTGTCTAAACTTATGATCTGCAATTTTTTCTCATATCACATTCTACCGAATTTTGATTTTAGAAATATTGGTTTTTCTCGTCAGTAAAATCACTTGCAAGTCAGTGGAAATGCTTTTAACTTATCCACATAATTAGTGCGTTAAAATTGCAATACATTTCAAACGGCTGAAAATTGTCTAAACTTATGATCTGCAACTTTTTTTCAAATCGTGTTCAATTTTAATTTTAGAAACATTAGTTTTTCTTGTCAGTAAAATTACTTGAAAGTAAGTGGAAATGCTTTTAACTTATCCACATAATTAGTGCGTTAAAAGTGCAATACATTTCTAACGGCTGAAAATTGTCTAAACTTATGATCTGCAAATTTTTGTAAAATCGCCTTCTACTCAATTTTGATTTCAGATACATTAGTTTTTCTTGTCCGTAAAATTACTTGAAAGTCAGTGGAAATGCTTTTAACTTATCCACATAATTAGTGCGTTAAAATTGCAATACATTTCAAATGGCTGAAAATTGTCTAAACTTATGATCTGCAACTTTTTTTCAAATCGTCTTTAAATTTAATTTTAGAAACATTAGTTTTTCTTGTCAGTAAAATTACTTGAAAGTCTGTGGAAATGCTTTTAACTTATCCACATAATTAGTGCGTTAAAAGTGCAATACATTCCTAACTGCTGAAAATTGTCTAAACTTATTATCTGCCACTTTTTGTAAAATCGTCTTTAATTTTAATTTTAGAAACATTAGTTTTTCTTGTCAGTAAAATTACTTGAAAGTCTGTGGAAATGCTTTTAACTTATCCACATAATTAATGCGTTAAAATTGCAATAAATTTCAAACGGCTGAAAATTGTCTAAACTTATGATCTGCAATTTTTTTTAATCGCCTCTACTCATTTTTGATTTTAGAAACATTGGTTTTTCTTGTCAATAAAATTACTTGAAAGTCAATGGAAATGCTTTTAACTTAGCCACATAATTAGTGCGTTAAAATGGCAATACATTTCAAAGTGCTAAAAATTGTCTGAACTTATGATCTGCAATTTTTTTGGAATAACCTTCTACTCAATTTTCTTTTTAGAAATATTGGTTTTTCTTGTCAGAAAAATTACTTGAAAGTCTGTGGAAATGCTTTTAACTTATCCACATAATTAGTGCATTAAAATTGCAATACATTTCAAAGTGCTGAAAATTGTCTAAACATGATCTGCAATTATTTTTTAAATCCCCTTCTATTCAATTTTGACTTTTTAAACATTGGTTTTTCTTATAAGTAATATCACTTGCAAGTAACTGGAAATGCTTTTAACTTATTCACATAATTAGTGCGTTAAATTTGCAATACATATCAAAGTGCTGAAAATTGTCTAAACTTATGATCTGCAATTTTTTTTCATATCACATTCTACCGAATTTTGATTTTAGAAATATTGGTTTTTCTCGTCAGTAAAATCACTTGCAAGTCAGTGGAAATGCTTTTAACTTATCCACATAATTAGTGCGTTAAAATTGCAATACATTTCAAACGGCTGAAAATTGTCTAAACTTATGATCTGCAATTGTTTTTCTAGTAACCTTTTACTCAATTTTGACTTTTTAAACATTGTTTTTTCTTATAAGTAAAATCACTTGCAAGTCAGTGGAAATGCTTTTAACTTATCCACATAATAAGTGCGTTAAAATTGCAATACATTTCCAACGGCTGAAAATTGTCTAAACTTATTATCTGCCACTTTTTCTAAAATCGTGTTCAATTTTAATTTTAGAAACATTAGTTTTTCTTGTCAGTAAAATTACTTGAAAGTCTATGGAAATGCTTTTAACTTATCCACATAATTAGTGCGTTAAAATTGCAATACATTTCAAACGGCTGAAAATTGTCTAAACTTATTATCTGCCACTTTTTCTGAAATCGTGTTCAAATTTAATTTCAGAAACATTAGTTTTTCTTGTCAGTAAAATTACTTGAAAGTAAGTGGAAAGGCTTTTAACTTATCCACATAATTAGTGCGTTAAAAGTGTAATACATTTCTAACGGCTGAAAAATGTCTAAACTTATTATCTGCAACTTTTTGTAAAATCGTCTTTAATTTTAATTTTAGAAACATTAGTTTTTCTTGTCAGTAAAATTACTTGAAAGTCTGTGGAAATGCTTTTAACTTATCCACATAATTAATGCGTTAAAATTGCAATACATTTCAAAGTGCTAAAAATTGTCTGAACTTATGATCTGCAATTTTTTGTAAAATCGCCTTCTACTCAATTTTGATTTCAGAAACATTAGTTTTTCTTGTCCGTAAAATTACTTGAAAGCCAGTGTAAATGCTTTAGCTTATCCACATAATTAGTGCATTAAAATTGCAATACATTTCAAAGTGCTGAAAATTGTCTAAACATGATCTGCAATTATTTTTTAAATCCCCTTCTATTCAATTTTGACTTTTTAAACATTGGTTTTTCTTATAAGTAATATCACTTGCAAGTCACTGGAAATGCTTTTAACTTATTCACATAATTAGTGCGTTAAATTTGCAATACATATCAAAGTGCTGAAAATTGTCTAAACATGATCTGCAATTATTTTTTAAATCCCCTTCTATTCAATTTTGACTTTTTAAACATTGGTTTTTCTTATAAGTAATACCACTTGCAAGTCACTGGAAATGCTTTTAACTTATTCACATAATTAGTGCGTTAAATTTTTCAATTCATATCAAAGTGCTGAAAATTGTCTAAACTTATGATCTGCAATTTTTTTTCAAATCACATTCTACCCAATTTTGATTTTAGAAATATTGGTTTTTCTCGTCAGTAAAATGACTTGCAAGTCAGTGGAAATGCTTTTAACTTATCCACATAATTAGTGCGTTAAAATTGCAATACATTTCAAACGGCTGAAAATTGTCTAAACTTATGATCTGCAATATTTTTTCTAGTAACCTTTTACTCAATTTTGACTTTTTAAACATTGGTTTTTCTTATAAGTAAAATCACTTGCAAATCAGTGGAAATGCTTTTAACTTATCCACATAACTAGTGCGTTAAAATTGCAATACATTTCAAACGGCTGAATATTGTCTAAACTTATTATCTGCCACTTTTTCTAAAATCGTGTTCAATTTTAATTTTAGAAACATTAGTTTTTCTTGTCAGTAAAATTACTTGAAAGTCTATGGAAATGCTTTTAACTTATCCACATAATTAGTGCGTTAAAATTGCAATACATTTCAAACGGCTGAAAATTGTCTAAACTTATTATCTGCCACTTTTTCTGAAATCGTGTTCAAATTTAATTTCAGAAACATTAGTTTTTCTTGTCCGTAAAATTACTTGAAAGTCAGTGTAAATGCTTTTAACTTATCCACATAATTAGTGCGTTAAAATGGCAATACATTTCAAAGTGCTAAAAATTGTCTGAACTTATGATCTGCAATTTTTTTGGAATAACCTTCTACTCAATTTTCTTTTTAGAAATATTGGTTTTTCTTGTCAGAAAAATTACTTGAAAGTCTTTGGAAATGCTTTTAACTTATCCACATAATTAGTGCATTAAAATTGCAATACATTTCAAAGTGCTGAAAATTGTCTAAACATGATCTGCAATAATTTTTTAAATCCCCTTCTATTTAATTTTGACTTTTTAAACATTGGTTTTTCTTATAAGTAATATCACTTGCAAGTCACTGGAAATGCTTTTAACTTATTCACATAATTAGTGCGTTAAATTTGCAATACATATCAAAGTGCTGAAAATTGTCTAAACTTATGATCTGCAATTTTTTCTCATATCACATTCTACCGAATTTTGATTTTAGAAATATTGGTTTTTCTCGTCAGTAAAATCACTTGCAAGTCAGTGGAAATGCTTTTAACTTATCCACATAATTAGTGCGTTAAAATTGCAATACATTTCAAACGGCTGAAAATTGTCTAAACTTATGATCTGCCACTTTTTCTAAAATCGTGTTCAAATTTAATTTCAGAAACATTAGTTTTTCTTGTCAGTAAAATTACTTGAAAGTCTGTGGAAATGCTTTTAACTTATCCACATAATTCGTGCGTTAAAATTGCAATACATTTCAAACGGCTGAAAATTGTCTAAACTTATGATCTGCAACTTTTTTTCAAATCGTGTTCAATTTTAATTTTAGAAACATTAGTTTTTCTTGTCAGTAAAATTACTTGAAAGTAAGTGGAAATGCTTTTAACTTATCCACATAATTAGTGCGTTAAAAGTGCAATACATTTCTAACGGCTGAAAATTGTCTAAACTTATGATCTGCAAATTTTTGTAAAATCGCCTTCTACTCAATTTTGATTTCAGATACATTAGTTTTTCTTGTCCGTAAAATTACTTGAAAGTCAGTGGAAATGCTTTTAACTTATCCACATAATTAGTGCGTTAAAATTGCAATACATTTCAAATGGCTGAAAATTGTCTAAACTTATGATCTGCAACTTTTTTTCAAATCGTCTTTAAATTTAATTTTAGAAACATTAGTTTTTCTTGTCAGTAAAATTACTTGAAAGTCTGTGGAAATGCTTTTAACTTATCCACATAATTAGTGCGTTAAAAGTGCAATACATTCCTAACTGCTGAAAATTGTCTAAACCTATTATCTGCCACTTTGTAAAATCGTCTTTAATTTTAATTTTAGAAACATTAGTTTTTCTTGTCAGTAAAATTACTTGAAAGTCTGTGGAAATGCTTTTAACTTATCCACATAATTAATGCGTTAAAATTGCAATAAATTTCAAACGGCTGAAAATTGTCTAAACTTATGATCTGCAATTTTTTTTAATCGCCTCTACTCATTTTTGATTTTAGAAACATTGGTTTTTCTTGTCAATAAAATTACTTGAAAGTCAATGGAAATGCTTTTAACTTAGCCACATAATTAGTGCGTTAAAATGGCAATACATTTCAAAGTGCTAAAAATTGTCTGAACTTATGATCTGCAATTTTTTTGGAATAACCTTCTACTCAATTTTCTTTTTAGAAATATTGGTTTTTCTTGTCAGAAAAATTACTTGAAAGTCTGTGGAAATGCTTTTAACTTATCCACATAATTAGTGCATTAAAATTGCAATACATTTCAAAGAGCTGAAAATTGTCTAAACATGATCTGCAATTATTTTTTAAATCCCCTTCTATTCAATTTTGACTTTTTAAACATTGGTTTTTCTTATAAGTAATATCACTTGCAAGTCACTGGAAATGCTTTTAACTTATTCACATAATTAGTGCGTTAAATTTGCAATACATATCAAAGTGCTGAAAATTGTCTAAACTTATGATCTGCAATTTTTTTTCATATCACATTCTACCGAATTTTGATTTTAGAAATATTGGTTTTTCTCGTCAGTAAAATAATTGCAAGTCAGTGGAAATGCTTTTAACTTATCCACATAATTAGTGCGTTAAAATTGCTATACATTTCAAACGGCTGAAAATTGTCTAAACTTATGATCTGCAATTGTTTTTCTAGTAACCTTTTACTCAATTTTGACTTTTTAAACATTGTTTTTTCTTATAAGTAAAATCACTTGCAAGTCAGTGGAAATGCTTTTAACTTATCCACATAATAAGTGCGTTAAAATTGCAATACATTTCCAACGGCTGAAAATTGTCTAAACTTATTATCTGCCACTTTTTCTAAAATCGTGTTCAATTTTAATTTTAGAAACATTAGTTTTTCTTGTCAGTAAAATTACTTGAAAGTCTATGGAAATGCTTTTAACTTATCCACATAATTAGTGCGTTAAAATTGCAATACATTTCAAACGGCTGAAAATTGTCTAAACTTATTATCTGCCACTTTTTCTGAAATCGTGTTCAAATTTAATTTCAGAAACATTAGTTTTTCTTGTCAGTAAAATTACTTGAAAGTAAGTGGAAAGGCTTTTAACTTATCCACATAATTAGTGCGTTAAAAGTGTAATACATTTCTAACGGCTGAAAATTGTCTAAACTTATTATCTGCAACTATTTGTAAAATCGTCTTTAATTTTAATTTTAGAAACATTAGTTTTTCTTGTCAGTAAAATTACTTGAAAGTCTGTGGAAATGCTTTTAATTTATCCACATAATTAGTGCATTAAAATTGCAATACATTTCAAAGTGCTGAAAATTGTCTAAACATGATCTGCAATTATTTTTTAAATCCCCTTCTATTCAATTTTGACTTTTTAAACATTGGTTTTTCTTATAAGTAATATCACTTGCAAGTCACTGGAAATGCTTTTAACTTATTCACATAATTAGTGCGTTAAATTTGCAATACATATCAAAGTGCTGAAAATTGTCTAAACTTATGATCTGCAATTTTTTTTCATATCACATTCTACCGAATTTTGATTTTAGAAATATTGGTTTTTCTCGTCAGTAAAATCACTTGCAAGTCAGTGGAAATGCTTTTAACTTATCCACATAATTAGTGCGTTAAAATTGCAATACATTTCAAACGGCTGAAAATTGTCTAAACTTATGATCTGCCACTTTTTCTAAAATCGTGTTCAATTTTAATTTTAGAAACATTAGTTTTTCTTGTCAGTAAAATTACTTGAAAGTCTGTGGAAATGCTTTTAACTTATCCACATAATTAGTGCGTTAAAATTGCAATACATTTCAAACGGCTGAAAATTGTCTAAACTTATTATCTGCCACTTTTTCTGAAATCGTGTTCAAATTTAATTTCAGAAACATTAGTTTTTCTTGTCAGTAAAATTACTTGAAAGTCAGTGGAAATGCTTTTAACTTATCCACATAATTAGTGCATTAAAATTGCAATACATTTCAAAGAGCTGAAAATTGTCTAAACATGATCTGCAATTATTTTTTAAATCCCCTTCTATTAAATTTTGACTTTTTAAACATTGGTTTTTCTTATAAGTAATATCACTTGCAAGTCACTGGAAATGCTTTTAACTTATTCACATAATTAGTGCGTTAAATTTGCAATACATATCAAAGTGCTGAAAATTGTCTAAACTTATGATCTGCAATTTTTTTTCATATCACATTCTACCGAATTTTGATTTTAGAAATATTGGTTTTTCTCGTCAGTAAAATCACTTGCAAGTCAGTGGAAATGCTTTTAACTTATCCACATAATTAGTGCGTTAAAATTGCAATACATTTCAAACGGCTGAAAATTGTCTAAACTTATGATCTGCAATTGTTTTTCTAGTAACCTTTTACTCAATTTTGACTTTTTAAACATTGTTTTTTCTTATAAGTAAAATCACTTGCAAGTCAGTGGAAATGCTTTTAACTTATCCACATAATAAGTGCGTTAAAATTGCAATACATTTCCAACGGCTGAAAATTGTCTAAACTTATTATCTGCCACTTTTTCTAAAATCGTGTTCAATTTTAATTTTAGAAACATTAGTTTTTCTTGTCAGTAAAATTACTTGAAAGTCTATGGAAATGCTTTTAACTTATCCACATAATTAGTGCGTTAAAATTGCAATACATTTCAAACGGCTGAAAATTGTCTAAACTTATTATCTGCCACTTTTTCTGAAATCGTGTTCAAATTTAATTTCAGAAACATTAGTTTTTCTTGTCAGTAAAATTACTTGAAAGTAAGTGGAAAGGCTTTTAACTTATCCACATAATTAGTGCGTTAAAAGTGTAATACATTTCTAACGGCTGAAAATTGTCTAAACTTATTATCTGCAACTTTTTGTAAAATCGTCTTTAATTTTAATTTTAGAAACATTAGTTTTTCTTGTCAGTAAAATTACTTGAAAGTCAGTGGAAATGCTTTTAACTTATCCACATAATTAGTGCATTAAAATTGCAATACATTTCAAAGAGCTGAAAATTGTCTAAACTTATGATCTGCAATTTTTTTTCATATCACATTCTACCGAATTTTGATTTTAGAAATATTGGTTTTTCTCGTCAGTAAAATCACTTGCAAGTCAGTGGAAATGCTTTTAACTTATCCACATAATTAGTGCGTTAAAATTGCAATACATTTCAAACGGCTGAAAATTGTCTAAACTTATGATCTGCAATTGTTTTTCTAGTAACCTTTTACTCAATTTTGACTTTTTAAACATTGTTTTTTCTTATAAGTAAAATCACTTGCAAGTCAGTGGAAATGCTTTTAACTTATCCACATAATAAGTGCGTTAAAATTGCAATACATTTCCAACGGCTGAAAATTGTCTAAACTTATTATCTGCCACTTTTTCTAAAATCGTGTTCAATTTTAATTTTAGAAACATTAGTTTTTCTTGTCAGTAAAATTACTTGAAAGTCTATGGAAATGCTTTTAACTTATCCACATAATTAGTGCGTTAAAATTGCAATACATTTCAAACGGCTGAAAATTGTCTAAACTTATTATCTGCCACTTTTTCTGAAATCGTGTTCAAATTTAATTTCAGAAACATTAGTTTTTCTTGTCAGTAAAATTACTTGAAAGTAAGTGGAAAGGCTTTTAACTTATCCACATAATTAGTGCGTTAAAAGTGTAATACATTTCTAACGGCTGAAAATTGTCTAAACTTATTATCTGCAACTTTTTGTAAAATCGTCTTTAATTTTAATTTTAGAAACATTAGTTTTTCTTGTCAGTAAAATTACTTGAAAGTCTGTGGAAATGCTTTTAACTTATCCACATAATTAGTGCATTAAAATTGCAATACATTTCAAAGTGCTGAAAATTGTCTAAACATAATCTGCAATTATTTTTTAAATCCCCTTCTATTCAATTTTGACTTTTTAAACATTGGTTTTTCTTATAAGTAATATCACTTGCAAGTCACTGGAAATGCTTTTAACTTATTCACATAATTAGTGCGTTAAATTTGCAATACATATCAAAGTGCTGAAAATTGTCTAAACTTATGATCTGCAATTTTTTTTCATATCACATTCTACCGAATTTTGATTTTAGAAATATTGGTTTTTCTCGTCAGTAAAATCACTTGCAAGTCAGTGGAAATGCTTTTAACTTATCCACATAATTAGTGCGTTAAAATTGCAATACATTTCAAACGGCTGAAAATTGTCTAAACTTATGATCTGCCACTTTTTCTAAAATCGAAGTCAATTTTAATTTTAGAAACATTAGTTTTTCTTGTCAGTAAAATTACTTGAAAGTCTGTGGAAATGCTTTTAACTTATCCACATAATTAGTGCGTTAAAATTGCAATACATTTCAAACGGCTGAAAATTGTCTAAACTTATTATCTGCCACTTTTTCTGAAATCGTGTTCAAATTTAATTTCAGAAACATTAGTTTTTCTTGTCAGTAAAATTACTTGAAAGTCAGTGGAAATGCTTTTAACTTATCCACATAATTCGTGCGTTAAAATTGCAATACATTTCAAACGGCTGAAAATTGTCTAAACTTATGATCTGCAACTTTTTTTCAAATCGTCTTTAATTTTAATTTTAGAAACATTGGTTTTTCTTGTCAGTAAAATTAATTGAAAGTCTGTGGAAATGCTTTTAACTTATCCACATAATTAGTGCGTTAAAATTGCAATACATTTCAAACGGCTGAAAATTGTCTAAACTTATGATCTGCAATTGTTTTTCTAGTAACCTTTTACTCAATTTTGACTTTTTAAACATTGGTTTTTCTTATAAGTAAAATCACTTGCAAATCAGTGGAAATGCTTTTAACTTATCCACATAACTAGTGCGTTAAAATTGCAATACATTTCAAACGGCTGAAAATTGTCTAAACTTATTATCTGCCACTTTTTCTAAAATCGTGTTCAATTTTAATTTTAGAAACATTAGTTTTTCTTGTCAGTAAAATTACTTGAAAGTCTATGGAAATGCTTTTAACTTATCCACATGATTAGTGCGTTAAAATTGCAATACATTTCAAACGGCTGAAAATTGTCTAAACTTATTATCTGCCACTTTTTCTGAAATCGTGTTCAAATTTAATTTCAGAAACATTAGTTTTTCTTGTCCGTAAAATTACTTGAAAGTCAGTGTAAATGCTTTTAACTTATCCACATAATTAGTGCGTTAAAATGGCAATACATTTCAAAGTGCTAAAAATTGTCTGAACTTATGATCTGCAATTTTTTTGGAATAACCTTCTACTCAATTTTCTTTTTAGAAATATTGGTTTTTCTTGTCAGAAAAATTACTTGAAAGTCTGTGGAAATGCTTTTAACTTATCCACATAATTAGTGCATTAAAATTGCAATACATTTCAAAGTGCTGAAAATTGTCTAAACATGATCTGCAATTATTTTTTAAATCCCCTTCTATAAATTTTTGACTTTTTAAACATTGGTTTTTCTTATAAGTAATATCACTTGCAAGTCACTGGAAATGCTTTTAACTTATTCACATAATTAGTGCGTTAAATTTGCAATACATATCAAAGTGCTGAAAATTGTCTAAACTTATGATCTGCAATTTTTTTTCATATCACATTCTACCGAATTTTGATTTTAGAAATATTGGTTTTTCTCGTCAGTAAAATCACTTGCAAGTCAGTGGAAATGCTTTTAACTTATCCACATAATTAGTGCGTTAAAATTGCAATACATTTCAAACGGCTGAAAATTGTCTAAACTTATGATCTGCCACTTTTTCTAAAATCGTGTTCAATTTTAATTTTAGAAACATTAGTTTTTCTTGTCAGTAAAATTACTTGAAAGTCTGTGGAAATGCTTTTAACTTATCCACATAATTAGTGCGTTAAAATTGCAATACATTTCAAACGGCTGAAAATTGTCTAAACTTATTATCTGCCACTTTTTCTGAAATCGTGTTCAAATTTAATTTTAGAAACATTGGTTTTTCTTGTCAGTAAAATTAATTGAAAGTCTGTGGAAATGCTTTTAACTTATCCACATAATTAGTGCGTTAAAATTGCAATACATTTCAAACGGCTGAAAATTGTCTAAACTTATGATCTGCCATTTTTTTGGAATAACCTTCTACTCAATTTTCTTTTTAGAAATATTGGTTTTTCTTGTCAGAAAAATTACTTGAAAGTCTGTGGAAATGCTTTTAACTTATCCACATAATTAGTGCATTAAAATTGCAATACATTTCAAAGTGCTGAAAATTGTCTAAACATGATCTGCAATTATTTTTTAAATCCCCTTCTATTCAATTTTGACTTTTTAAACATTGGTTTTTCTCATAAGTAATATCACTTGCAAGTCAGTGAAAATGCTTTTAACTTATCCACATAATTAGTGCGTTAAAAGTGCAATACATTTCTAACGGCTGAAAATTGTCTAAACTTATGATCTGCAATTGTTTTTCTAGTAACCTTTTACTCAATTTTGACTTTTTAAACATTGGTTTTTCTTATAAGTAAAATCACTTGCAAATCAGTGGAAATGCTTTTAACTTATCCACATAACTAGTGCGTTAAAATTGCAATACATTTCAAACGGCTGAAAATTGTCTAAACTTATTATCTGCCACTTTTTCTAAAATCGTGTTCAATTTTAATTTTAGAAACATTAGTTTTTCTTGTCAGTAAAATTACTTGAAAGTCTATGGAAATGCTTTTAACTTATCCACATGATTAGTGCGTTAAAATTGCAATACATTTCAAACGGCTGAAAATTGTCTAAACTTATTATCTGCCACTTTTTCTGAAATCGTGTTCAAATTTAATTTCAGAAACATTAGTTTTTCTTGTCCGTAAAATTACTTGAAAGTCAGTGTAAATGCTTTTAACTTATCCACATAATTAGTGCGTTAAAATGGCAATACATTTCAAAGTGCTAAAAATTGTCTGAACTTATGATCTGCAATTTTTTTGGAATAACCTTCTACTCAATTTTCTTTTTAGAAATATTGGTTTTTCTTGTCAGAAAAATTACTTGAAAGTCTGTGGAAATGCTTTTAACTTATCCACATAATTAGTGCATTAAAATTGCAATACATTTCAAAGTGCTGAAAATTGTCTAAACATGATCTGCAATTATTTTTTAAATCCCCTTCTATAAATTTTTGACTTTTTAAACATTGGTTTTTCTTATAAGTAATATCACTTGCAAGTCACTGGAAATGCTTTTAACTTATTCACATAATTAGTGCGTTAAATTTGCAATACATATCAAAGTGCTGAAAATTGTCTAAACTTATGATCTGCAATTTTTTTTCATATCACATTCTACCGAATTTTGATTTTAGAAATATTGGTTTTTCTCGTCAGTAAAATCACTTGCAAGTCAGTGGAAATGCTTTTAACTTATCCACATAATTAGTGCGTTAAAATTGCAATACATTTCAAACGGCTGAAAATTGTCTAAACTTATGATCTGCCACTTTTTCTAAAATCGTGTTCAATTTTAATTTTAGAAACATTAGTTTTTCTTGTCAGTAAAATTACTTGAAAGTCTGTGGAAATGCTTTTAACTTATCCACATAATTAGTGCGTTAAAATTGCAATACATTTCAAACGGCTGAAAATTGTCTAAACTTATTATCTGCCACTTTTTCTGAAATCGTGTTCAAATTTAATTTTAGAAACATTGGTTTTTCTTGTCAGTAAAATTAATTGAAAGTCTGTGGAAATGCTTTTAACTTATCCACATAATTAGTGCGTTAAAATTGCAATACATTTCAAACGGCTGAAAATTGTCTAAACTTATGATCTGCCATTTTTTTGGAATAACCTTCTACTCAATTTTCTTTTTAGAAATATTGGTTTTTCTTGTCAGAAAAATTACTTGAAAGTCTGTGGAAATGCTTTTAACTTATCCACATAATTAGTGCATTAAAATTGCAATACATTTCAAAGTGCTGAAAATTGTCTAAACATGATCTGCAATTATTTTTTAAATCCCCTTCTATTCAATTTTGACTTTTTAAACATTGGTTTTTCTCATAAGTAATATCACTTGCAAGTCAGTGAAAATGCTTTTAACTTATCCACATAATTAGTGCGTTAAAAGTGCAATACATTTCTAACGGCTGAAAATTGTCTAAACTTATGATCTGCAATTGTTTTTCTAGTAACCTTTTACTCAATTTTGACTTTTTAAACATTGGTTTTTCTTATAAGTAAAATCACTTGCAAGTCAGTGGAAATGCTTTTAATTTATCCACATAATTAGTGCGTTAAAATTGCAATACATTTCAAACGGCTGAAAATTGTCTAAACTTATGATCTGCAACTTTTTTTCAAATCGTCTTTAATTTTAATTTTAGAAACATTGGTTTTTCTTGTCAGTAAAATTACTTGAAAGTAAGTGGAAATGCTTTTAACTTATCCACATAACTAGTGCGTTAAAATTGCAATACATTTCAAAGTGCTAAAAATTGTCTAAACTTATGAGCTGGAACTTGTTTTCAAATCGCCTTCTACTCAATTTTGATTTCAGAAACATTGGTTTTTCTTGTCAGTAAAATTACTTGAAAGTCTGTGGAAATGCTTTTAACTTATACACATAATTAGTGCGTTAAAATGGCAATACATTTCAAAGTGCAGAAAATTTTCTAAACTTATGATCTGCAATTTTTTTTCTAGTAACCTTTTACTCAATTTTGACTTTTTAAACATTGGTTTTTCTTATAAGTAAAATCACTTGCAAGTCAGTGGAAACGCTTTTAACTTATCCACATAATTAGTGCGTTAAAATTGCAATACATTTCAAACGGCTGAAAATTGTCTAAACTTATTATCTGCCACTTTTTCTGAAATCGTGTTCAATTTTAATTTTAGAAACATTAGTTTTTCTTGTCAGTAAAATTAATTGAAAGTCTATGGAAATGCTTTTAACTTATCCACATAATTAGTGCGTTAAAATTGCAATACATTTCAAACGGCTGAAAATTGTCTAAACTTATTATCTGCCACTTTTTCTGAAATCGTGTTTAATTTTAATTTTAGAAACATTAGTTTTTCTTAGCAGTAAAATTAATTGAAAGTAAGTGGAAATGCTTTTAACTTATCCACATAATTAGTGCGTTAAAAGTGCAATACATTTCTAACGGCTGAAAATTGTCTAAACTTATTATCTGCCACTTTTTCTGAAATCGTGTTGAATTTTAATTTTAGAAACATTAGTTTTTCTTGTCCGTAAAATTACTTGAAAGTCAGTGGAAATGCTTTTAACTTATCCACATAATTAGTGCGTTAAAATTGCAATACATTTCAAACGGCTGAAAATTGTCTAAACTTATGATCTGGAACTTTTCTTCAATTCGTCTTTAATTTTAATTTTAGAAACATTAGTTTTTCTTGTCAGTAAAATTACTTGAAAGTCTGTGGAAATGCTTTTAACTTATCCACATAATTAGTGCGTTAAAATTGCAATACATTTCAAACGGCTGAAAATTGTGTAAACTTATGATCTGTCATTTATTTGGAATAACCTTCTACTCAATTTTCTTTTTAGAAATATTGGTTTTTCTTGTCAGAAAAATTACTTTAAAGTCTGTGGAAATGCTTTTAACTTATCCACATAATTAGTGCATTAAAATTGCAATACATTTCAAAGTGCTGAAAATTGTCTAAACATGATCTGCAATTATTTTTTAAATCCCCTTCTATTCAATTTTGACTTTTTAAACATTGGTTTTTCTCATAAGTAATATCACTTGCAAGTCAGTGAAAATGCTTTTAACTTATCCACATAATTAGTGCGTTAAAAGTGCAATACATTTCTAACGGCTGAAAATTGTCTAAACTTATGATCTGCAATTGTTTTTCTAGTAACCTTTTACTCAATTTTGACTTTTTAAACATTGGTTTTTCTTAGAAGTAAAATCACTTGCAAGTCAGTGGAAATGCTTTTAATTTATCCACATAATTAGTGCGTTAAAATTGCAATACATTTCAAACGGCTGAAAATTGTCTAAACTTATGATCTGCAACTTTTTTTCAAATCGTCTTTAATTTTAATTTTAGAAACATTGGTTTTTCTTGTCAGTAAAATTAATTGAAAGTCTGTGGAAATGCTTTTAACTTATCCACATAATTAGTGCGTTAAAATTGCAATACATTTCAAACGGCTGAAAATTGTCTAAACTTATGATCTGCAATTGTTTTTCTAGTAACCTTTTACTCAATTTTGACTTTTTAAACATTGGTTTTTCTTATAAGTAAAATCACTTGCAAATCAGTGGAAATGCTTTTAACTTATCCACATAACTAGTGCGTTAAAATTGCAATACATTTCAAACGGCTGAAAATTGTCTAAACTTATTATCTGCCACTTTTTCTAAAATCGTGTTCAATTTTAATTTTAGAAACATTAGTTTTTCTTGTCAGTAAAATTACTTGAAAGTCTATGGAAATGCTTTTAACTTATCCACATGATTAGTGCGTTAAAATTGCAATACATTTCAAACGGCTGAAAATTGTCTAAACTTATTATCTGCCACTTTTTCTGAAATCGTGTTCAAATTTAATTTCAGAAACATTAGTTTTTCTTGTCCGTAAAATTACTTGAAAGTCAGTGTAAATGCTTTTAACTTATCCACATAATTAGTGCGTTAAAATGGCAATACATTTCAAAGTGCTAAAAATTGTCTGAACTTATGATCTGCAATTTTTTTGGAATAACCTTCTACTCAATTTTCTTTTTAGAAATATTGGTTTTTCTTGTCAGAAAAATTACTTGAAAGTCTGTGGAAATGCTTTTAACTTATCCACATAATTAGTGCATTAAAATTGCAATACATTTCAAAGTGCTGAAAATTGTCTAAACATGATCTGCAATTATTTTTTAAATCCCCTTCTATAAATTTTTGACTTTTTAAACATTGGTTTTTCTTATAAGTAATATCACTTGCAAGTCACTGGAAATGCTTTTAACTTATTCACATAATTAGTGCGTTAAATTTGCAATACATATCAAAGTGCTGAAAATTGTCTAAACTTATGATCTGCAATTTTTTTTCATATCACATTCTACCGAATTTTGATTTTAGAAATATTGGTTTTTCTCGTCAGTAAAATCACTTGCAAGTCAGTGGAAATGCTTTTAACTTATCCACATAATTAGTGCGTTAAAATTGCAATACATTTCAAACGGCTGAAAATTGTCTAAACTTATGATCTGCCACTTTTTCTAAAATCGTGTTCAATTTTAATTTTAGAAACATTAGTTTTTCTTGTCAGTAAAATTACTTGAAAGTCTGTGGAAATGCTTTTAACTTATCCACATAATTAGTGCGTTAAAATTGCAATACATTTCAAACGGCTGAAAATTGTGTAAACTTATGATCTGTCATTTATTTGGAATAACCTTCTACTCAATTTTCTTTTTAGAAATATTGGTTTTTCTTGTCAGAAAAATTACTTTAAAGTCTGTGGAAATGCTTTTAACTTATCCACATAATTAGTGCATTAAAATTGCAATACATTTCAAAGTGCTGAAAATTGTCTAAACATGATCTGCAATTATTTTTTAAATCCCCTTCTATTCAATTTTGACTTTTTAAACATTGGTTTTTCTCATAAGTAATATCACTTGCAAGTCAGTGAAAATGCTTTTAACTTATCCACATAATTAGTGCGTTAAAAGTGCAATACATTTCTAACGGCTGAAAATTGTCTAAACTTATGATCTGCAATTGTTTTTCTAGTAACCTTTTACTCAATTTTGTTAAACATTGGTTTTTCTCATAAGTAATATCACTTGCAAGTCAGTGAAAATGCTTTTAACTTATCCACATAATTAGTGCGTTAAAAGTGCAATACATTTCTAACGGCTGAAAATTGTCTAAACTTATGATCTGCAATTGTTTTTCTAGTAACCTTTTACTCAATTTTGACTTTTTAAACATTGGTTTTTCTTATAAGTAAAATCACTTGCAAGTCAGTGGAAATGCTTTTAATTTATCCACATAATTAGTGCGTTAAAATTGCAATACATTTCAAACGGCTGAAAATTGTCTAAACTTATGATCTGCAACTTTTTTTCAAATCGTCTTTAATTTTAATTTTAGAAACATTGGTTTTTCTTGTCAGTAAAATTACTTGAAAGTAAGTGGAAATGCTTTTAACTTATCCACATAACTAGTGCGTTAAAATTGCAATACATTTCAAAGTGCTAAAAATTGTCTAAACTTATGAGCTGGAACTTGTTTTCAAATCGCCTTCTACTCAATTTTGATTTCAGAAACATTGGTTTTTCTTGTCAGTAAAATTACTTGAAAGTCTGTGGAAATGCTTTTAACTTATACACATAATTAGTGCGTTAAAATGGCAATACATTTCAAAGTGCAGAAAATTTTCTAAACTTATGATCTGCAATTTTTTTTCTAGTAACCTTTTACTCAATTTTGACTTTTTAAACATTGGTTTTTCTTATAAGTAAAATCACTTGCAAGTCAGTGGAAACGCTTTTAACTTATCCACATAATTAGTGCGTTAAAATTGCAATACATTTCAAACGGCTGAAAATTGTCTAAACTTATTATCTGCCACTTTTTCTGAAATCGTGTTCAATTTTAATTTTAGAAACATTAGTTTTTCTTGTCAGTAAAATTAATTGAAAGTCTATGGAAATGCTTTTAACTTATCCACATAATTAGTGCGTTAAAATTGCAATACATTTCAAACGGCTGAAAATTGTCTAAACTTATTATCTGCCACTTTTTCTGAAATCGTGTTTAATTTTAATTTTAGAAACATTAGTTTTTCTTAGCAGTAAAATTAATTGAAAGTAAGTGGAAATGCTTTTAACTTATCCACATAATTAGTGCGTTAAAAGTGCAATACATTTCTAACGGCTGAAAATTGTCTAAACTTATTATCTGCCACTTTTTCTGAAATCGTGTTGAATTTTAATTTTAGAAACATTAGTTTTTCTTGTCCGTAAAATTACTTGAAAGTCAGTGGAAATGCTTTTAACTTATCCACATAATTAGTGCGTTAAAATTGCAATACATTTCAAACGGCTGAAAATTGTCTAAACTTATGATCTGGAACTTTTCTTCAATTCGTCTTTAATTTTAATTTTAGAAACATTAGTTTTTCTTGTCAGTAAAATTACTTGAAAGTCTGTGGAAATGCTTTTAACTTATCCACATAATTAGTGCGTTAAAATTGCAATACATTTCAAACGGCTGAAAATTGTGTAAACTTATGATCTGTCATTTATTTGGAATAACCTTCTACTCAATTTTCTTTTTAGAAATATTGGTTTTTCTTGTCAGAAAAATTACTTTAAAGTCTGTGGAAATGCTTTTAACTTATCCACATAATTAGTGCATTAAAATTGCAATACATTTCAAAGTGCTGAAAATTGTCTAAACATGATCTGCAATTATTTTTTATCCCCTTCTATTCAATTTTGACTTTTTAAACATTGGTTTTTCTTATAAGTAATATCACTTGCAAGTCAGTGAAAATGCTTTTAACTTATCCACACAATTAGTGCGTTAAAAGTGCAATACATTTCTAACGGCTGAAAATTGTCTAAACTTATGATCTGCAATTGTTTTTCTAGTAACCTTTTACTCAATTTTGACTTTTTAAACATTGGTTTTTCTTATAAGTAAAATCACTTGCAAGTCAGTGGAAATGCTTTTAACTTATCCACATAATTAGTGCGTTAAAATTGCAATACATTTCAAACGGCTGAAAATTGTCTAAACTTATTATATGCCACTTTTTCTGAAATCGTGTTCAATTTTAATTTTAGAAACATTAGTTTTTCTTGTCAGTAAAATTACTTGAAAGTCTATGGAAATGCTTTTAACTTATCCACATAATTAGTGCGTTAAAATTGCAATACATTTCAAACGGCTAAAAATTGTCTAAACTTATTATCTGCAATTTTTTTGGAATAACCTTCTACTCAATTTTCTTTTTAGAAATATTGGTTTTTCTTGTCAGAAAAATTACTTGAAAGTCTGTGGAAATGCTTTTAACTTATCCACATAATTAGTGCGTTAAAATTGCAATACATTTCAAAGTGCTGAAAATTGTCTAAACTTATGATCTGCAATTTTTTTGAATAACCTTCTACTCAATTTTCTTTTTAGAAATATTGGTTTTTCTTGTCAGAAAAATTACTTGAAAGTCTGTGGAAATGCTTTTAACTTATCCACATAATTAGTGCATTAAAATTGCAATACATTTCAAACGGCTGAAAATTGTCTAAACATGATCTGCAATTATTTTTTAAAACCCCTTCTATTCAATTTTGACTTTTTAAACATTGGTTTTTCTTATAAGTAATATCACTTGCAAGTCACTGGAAATGCTTTTAACTTATTCACATAATTAGTGCGTTAAATTTGCAATACATATCAAACTGCTGAAAATTGTCTAAACTTATGATCTGCAATTTTTTTTCAAATCACTTTCTACCCAATTTTGATTTTAGAAATATTGGTTTTTCTCGTCAGTAAAATTACTTGAAAGTCAGTGGAAATGCTTTTAACTTATCCACATAATTAGTGCGTTAAAATTGCAATAAATTTCAAAGTGCTGAAAATTGTCTAAACTTATGATCTGCAATTGTTTTTCTAGTAACCTTTTACTCAATTTTGACTTTTTAAACATTGGTTTTTCTTATAAGTAAAATCACTTGCAAGTCAGTGGAAATGCTTTTAACTTATCCACATAATTAGTGCGTTAAAATTGCAATACATTTCAAACGGCTGAAAATTGTCTAAACTTATGATCTGCAATTTTTTTGGAATAACCTTCTACTCAATTTTCTTTTTAGAAATATTGGTTTTTCTTGTCAGAAAAATTACTTGAAAGTTTGTGGAAATGCTTTTAACTTATCCACATAATTAGTGCATTAAAATTGCAATACATTTCAAAGTGCTGAAAATTGTCTAAACATGATCTGCAATTATTTTTTAAATCCTCTTCTATTCAATTTTGACTTTTTAAACATTGGTTTTTCTCATAAGTAATATCACTTGCAAGTCACTGGAAATGCTTTTAACTTATTCACATAATTAGTGCGTTAAATTTGCAATACATATCAAAGTGCTGAAAATTGTCTAAACTTATGATCTGCAATTTTTTTTCAAATCACTTTCTACCCAATTTTGATTTTAGAATTATTGGTTTTTCTCGTCAGTAAAATTACTTGAAAGTCAGTGGAAATGCTTTTAACTTATCCACATAATTAGTGCGTTAAAATTGCAATACATTTCAAACGGCTGAAAATTGTCTAAACTTATGATCTGCAACTTTTTTTCAAATCGTCTTTAATTTTAATTTTAGAAACATTGGTTTTTCTTGTCAGTAAAATTACTTGAAAGTAAGTGGAAATGCTTTTAACTTATCCACATAACTAGTGCGTTAAAATTGCAATACATTTCAAAGTGCTAAAAATTGTCTAAACTTATGAGCTGGAACTTGTTTTCAAATCGCCTTCTACTCAATTTTGATTTCAGAAACATTGGTTTTTCTTGTCAGTAAAATTACTTGAAAGTCTGTGGAAATGCTTTTAACTTATACACATAATTAGTGCGTTAAAATGGCAATACATTTCAAAGTGCTGAAAATTGTCTAAACATGATCTGCAATTATTTTTTATCCCCTTCTATTCAATTTTGACTTTTTAAACATTGGTTTTTCTTATAAGTAATATCACTTGAAGTCAGTGAAAATGCTTTTAACTTATCCACACAATTAGTGCGTTAAAAGTGCAATACATTTCTAACGGCTGAAAATTGTCTAAACTTATGATCTGCAATTGTTTTTCTAGTAACCTTTTACTCAATTTTGACTTTTTAAACATTGGTTTTTCTTATAAGTAAAATCACTTGCAAGTCAGTGGAAATGCTTTTAACTTATCCACATAATTAGTGCGTTAAAATTGCAATACATTTCAAACGGCTGAAAATTGTCTAAACTTATTATATGCCACTTTTTCTGAAATCGTGTTCAATTTTAATTTTAGAAACATTAGTTTTTCTTGTCAGTAAAATTACTTGAAAGTCTATGGAAATGCTTTTAACTTATCCACATAATTAGTGCGTTAAAATTGCAATACATTTCAAACGGCTAAAAATTGTCTAAACTTATTATCTGCAATTTTTTTGGAATAACCTTCTACTCAATTTTCTTTTTAGAAATATTGGTTTTTCTTGTCAGAAAAATTACTTGAAAGTCTGTGGAAATGCTTTTAACTTATCCACATAATTAGTGCGTTAAAATTGCAATACATTTCAAAGTGCTGAAAATTGTCTAAACTTATGATCTGCAATTTTTTTGAATAACCTTCTACTCAATTTTCTTTTTAGAAATATTGGTTTTTCTTGTCAGAAAAATTACTTGAAAGTCTGTGGAAATGCTTTTAACTTATCCACATAATTAGTGCATTAAAATTGCAATACATTTCAAACGGCTGAAAATTGTCTAAACATGATCTGCAATTATTTTTTAAAACCCCTTCTATTCAATTTTGACTTTTTAAACATTGGTTTTTCTTATAAGTAATATCACTTGCAAGTCACTGGAAATGCTTTTAACTTATTCACATAATTAGTGCGTTAAATTTGCAATACATATCAAACTGCTGAAAATTGTCTAAACTTATGATCTGCAATTTTTTTTCAAATCACTTTCTACCCAATTTTGATTTTAGAAATATTGGTTTTTCTCGTCAGTAAAATTACTTGAAAGTCAGTGGAAATGCTTTTAACTTATCCACATAATTAGTGCGTTAAAATTGCAATAAATTTCAAAGTGCTGAAAATTGTCTAAACTTATGATCTGCAATTGTTTTTCTAGTAACCTTTTACTCAATTTTGACTTTTTAAACATTGGTTTTTCTTATAAGTAAAATCACTTGCAAGTCAGTGGAAATGCTTTTAACTTATCCACATAATTAGTGCGTTAAAATTGCAATACATTTCAAACGGCTGAAAATTGTCTAAACTTATGATCTGCAATTTTTTTGGAATAACCTTCTACTCAATTTTCTTTTTAGAAATATTGGTTTTTCTTGTCAGAAAAATTACTTGAAAGTTTGTGGAAATGCTTTTAACTTATCCACATAATTAGTGCATTAAAATTGCAATACATTTCAAACGGCTAAAAATTGTCTAAACTTATTATCTGCAATTTTTTTGGAATAACCTTCTACTCAATTTTCTTTTTAGAAATATTGGTTTTTCTTGTCAGAAAAATTACTTGAAAGTCTGTGGAAATGCTTTTAACTTATCCACATAATTAGTGCGTTAAAATTGCAATACATTTCAAAGTGCTGAAAATTGTCTAAACTTATGATCTGCAATTTTTTTGAATAACCTTCTACTCAATTTTCTTTTTAGAAATATTGGTTTTTCTTGTCAGAAAAATTACTTGAAAGTCTGTGGAAATGCTTTTAACTTATCCACATAATTAGTGCATTAAAATTGCAATACATTTCAAACGGCTGAAAATTGTCTAAACATGATCTGCAATTATTTTTTAAAACCCCTTCTATTCAATTTTGACTTTTTAAACATTGGTTTTTCTTATAAGTAATATCACTTGCAAGTCACTGGAAATGCTTTTAACTTATTCACATAATTAGTGCGTTAAATTTGCAATACATATCAAACTGCTGAAAATTGTCTAAACTTATGATCTGCAATTTTTTTTCAAATCACTTTCTACCCAATTTTGATTTTAGAAATATTGGTTTTTCTCGTCAGTAAAATTACTTGAAAGTCAGTGGAAATGCTTTTAACTTATCCACATAATTAGTGCGTTAAAATTGCAATAAATTTCAAAGTGCTGAAAATTGTCTAAACTTATGATCTGCAATTGTTTTTCTAGTAACCTTTTACTCAATTTTGACTTTTTAAACATTGGTTTTTCTTATAAGTAAAATCACTTGCAAGTCAGTGGAAATGCTTTTAACTTATCCACATAATTAGTGCGTTAAAATTGCAATACATTTCAAACGGCTGAAAATTGTGTAAACTTATGATCTGTCATTTATTTGGAATAACCTTCTACTCAATTTTCTTTTTAGAAATATTGGTTTTTCTTGTCAGAAAAATTACTTTAAAGTCTGTGGAAATGCTTTTAACTTATCCACATAATTAGTGCATTAAAATTGCAATACATTTCAAAGTGCTGAAAATTGTCTAAACATGATCTGCAATTATTTTTTATCCCCTTCTATTCAATTTTGACTTTTTAAACATTGGTTTTTCTTATAAGTAATATCACTTGCAAGTCAGTGAAAATGCTTTTAACTTATCCACACAATTAGTGCGTTAAAAGTGCAATACATTTCTAACGGCTGAAAATTGTCTAAACTTATGATCTGCAATTGTTTTTCTAGTAACCTTTTACTCAATTTTGACTTTTTAAACATTGGTTTTTCTTATAAGTAAAATCACTTGCAAGTCAGTGGAAATGCTTTTAACTTATCCACATAATTAGTGCGTTAAAATTGCAATACATTTCAAACGGCTGAAAATTGTCTAAACTTATTATATGCCACTTTTTCTGAAATCGTGTTCAATTTTAATTTTAGAAACATTAGTTTTTCTTGTCAGTAAAATTACTTGAAAGTCTATGGAAATGCTTTTAACTTATCCACATAATTAGTGCGTTAAAATTGCAATACATTTCAAACGGCTAAAAATTGTCTAAACTTATTATCTGCAATTTTTTTGGAATAACCTTCTACTCAATTTTCTTTTTAGAAATATTGGTTTTTCTTGTCAGAAAAATTACTTGAAAGTCTGTGGAAATGCTTTTAACTTATCCACATAATTAGTGCGTTAAAATTGCAATACATTTCAAAGTGCTGAAAATTGTCTAAACTTATGATCTGCAATTTTTTTGAATAACCTTCTACTCAATTTTCTTTTTAGAAATATTGGTTTTTCTTGTCAGAAAAATTACTTGAAAGTCTGTGGAAATGCTTTTAACTTATCCACATAATTAGTGCATTAAAATTGCAATACATTTCAAACGGCTGAAAATTGTCTAAACATGATCTGCAATTATTTTTTAAAACCCCTTCTATTCAATTTTGACTTTTTAAACATTGGTTTTTCTTATAAGTAATATCACTTGCAAGTCACTGGAAATGCTTTTAACTTATTCACATAATTAGTGCGTTAAATTTGCAATACATATCAAACTGCTGAAAATTGTCTAAACTTATGATCTGCAATTTTTTTTCAAATCACTTTCTACCCAATTTTGATTTTAGAAATATTGGTTTTTCTCGTCAGTAAAATTACTTGAAAGTCAGTGGAAATGCTTTTAACTTATCCACATAATTAGTGCGTTAAAATTGCAATAAATTTCAAAGTGCTGAAAATTGTCTAAACTTATGATCTGCAATTGTTTTTCTAGTAACCTTTTACTCAATTTTGACTTTTTAAACATTGGTTTTTCTTATAAGTAAAATCACTTGCAAGTCAGTGGAAATGCTTTTAACTTATCCACATAATTAGTGCGTTAAAATTGCAATACATTTCAAACGGCTGAAAATTGTCTAAACTTATGATCTGCAATTTTTTTGGAATAACCTTCTACTCAATTTTCTTTTTAGAAATATTGGTTTTTCTTGTCAGAAAAATTACTTGAAAGTTTGTGGAAATGCTTTTAACTTATCCACATAATTAGTGCATTAAAATTGCAATACATTTCAAAGTGCTGAAAATTGTCTAAACATGATCTGCAATTATTTTTTAAATCCTCTTCTATTCAATTTTGACTTTTTAAACATTGGTTTTTCTCATAAGTAATATCACTTGCAAGTCACTGGAAATGCTTTTAACTTATTCACATAATTAGTGCGTTAAATTTGCAATACATATCAAAGTGCTGAAAATTGTCTAAACTTATGATCTGCAATTTTTTTTCAAATCACTTTCTACCCAATTTTGATTTTAGAATTATTGGTTTTTCTCGTCAGTAAAATTACTTGAAAGTCAGTGGAAATGCTTTTAACTTATCCACATAATTAGTGCGTTAAAATTGCAATACATTTCAAACGGCTGAAAATTGTCTAAACTTATGATCTGCAACTTTTTTTCAAATCGTCTTTAATTTTAATTTTAGAAACATTGGTTTTTCTTGTCAGTAAAATTACTTGAAAGTAAGTGGAAATGCTTTTAACTTATCCACATAACTAGTGCGTTAAAATTGCAATACATTTCAAAGTGCTAAAAATTGTCTAAACTTATGAGCTGGAACTTGTTTTCAAATCGCCTTCTACTCAATTTTGATTTCAGAAACATTGGTTTTTCTTGTCAGTAAAATTACTTGAAAGTCTGTGGAAATGCTTTTAACTTATACACATAATTAGTGCGTTAAAATGGCAATACATTTCAAAGTGCTGAAAATTGTCTAAACATGATCTGCAATTATTTTTTATCCCCTTCTATTCAATTTTGACTTTTTAAACATTGGTTTTTCTTATAAGTAATATCACTTGAAGTCAGTGAAAATGCTTTTAACTTATCCACACAATTAGTGCGTTAAAAGTGCAATACATTTCTAACGGCTGAAAATTGTCTAAACTTATGATCTGCAATTGTTTTTCTAGTAACCTTTTACTCAATTTTGACTTTTTAAACATTGGTTTTTCTTATAAGTAAAATCACTTGCAAGTCAGTGGAAATGCTTTTAACTTATCCACATAATTAGTGCGTTAAAATTGCAATACATTTCAAACGGCTGAAAATTGTCTAAACTTATTATATGCCACTTTTTCTGAAATCGTGTTCAATTTTAATTTTAGAAACATTAGTTTTTCTTGTCAGTAAAATTACTTGAAAGTCTATGGAAATGCTTTTAACTTATCCACATAATTAGTGCGTTAAAATTGCAATACATTTCAAACGGCTAAAAATTGTCTAAACTTATTATCTGCAATTTTTTTGGAATAACCTTCTACTCAATTTTCTTTTTAGAAATATTGGTTTTTCTTGTCAGAAAAATTACTTGAAAGTCTGTGGAAATGCTTTTAACTTATCCACATAATTAGTGCGTTAAAATTGCAATACATTTCAAAGTGCTGAAAATTGTCTAAACTTATGATCTGCAATTTTTTTGAATAACCTTCTACTCAATTTTCTTTTTAGAAATATTGGTTTTTCTTGTCAGAAAAATTACTTGAAAGTCTGTGGAAATGCTTTTAACTTATCCACATAATTAGTGCATTAAAATTGCAATACATTTCAAACGGCTGAAAATTGTCTAAACATGATCTGCAATTATTTTTTAAAACCCCTTCTATTCAATTTTGACTTTTTAAACATTGGTTTTTCTTATAAGTAATATCACTTGCAAGTCACTGGAAATGCTTTTAACTTATTCACATAATTAGTGCGTTAAATTTGCAATACATATCAAACTGCTGAAAATTGTCTAAACTTATGATCTGCAATTTTTTTTCAAATCACTTTCTACCCAATTTTGATTTTAGAAATATTGGTTTTTCTCGTCAGTAAAATTACTTGAAAGTCAGTGGAAATGCTTTTAACTTATCCACATAATTAGTGCGTTAAAATTGCAATAAATTTCAAAGTGCTGAAAATTGTCTAAACTTATGATCTGCAATTGTTTTTCTAGTAACCTTTTACTCAATTTTGACTTTTTAAACATTGGTTTTTCTTATAAGTAAAATCACTTGCAAGTCAGTGGAAATGCTTTTAACTTATCCACATAATTAGTGCGTTAAAATTGCAATACATTTCAAACGGCTGAAAATTGTCTAAACTTATGATCTGGAACTTTTCTTCAATTCGTCTTTAATTTTAATTTTAGAAACATTAGTTTTTCTTGTCAGTAAAATTACTTGAAAGTCTGTGGAAATGCTTTTAACTTATCCACATAATTAGTGCGTTAAAATTGCAATACATTTCAAACGGCTGAAAATTGTGTAAACTTATGATCTGTCATTTATTTGGAATAACCTTCTACTCAATTTTCTTTTTAGAAATATTGGTTTTTCTTGTCAGAAAAATTACTTTAAAGTCTGTGGAAATGCTTTTAACTTATCCACATAATTAGTGCATTAAAATTGCAATACATTTCAAAGTGCTGAAAATTGTCTAAACATGATCTGCAATTATTTTTTATCCCCTTCTATTCAATTTTGACTTTTTAAACATTGGTTTTTCTTATAAGTAATATCACTTGCAAGTCAGTGAAAATGCTTTTAACTTATCCACACAATTAGTGCGTTAAAAGTGCAATACATTTCTAACGGCTGAAAATTGTCTAAACTTATGATCTGCAATTGTTTTTCTAGTAACCTTTTACTCAATTTTGACTTTTTAAACATTGGTTTTTCTTATAAGTAAAATCACTTGCAAGTCAGTGGAAATGCTTTTAACTTATCCACATAATTAGTGCGTTAAAATTGCAATACATTTCAAACGGCTGAAAATTGTCTAAACTTATTATATGCCACTTTTTCTGAAATCGTGTTCAATTTTAATTTTAGAAACATTAGTTTTTCTTGTCAGTAAAATTACTTGAAAGTCTATGGAAATGCTTTTAACTTATCCACATAATTAGTGCGTTAAAATTGCAATACATTTCAAACGGCTAAAAATTGTCTAAACTTATTATCTGCAATTTTTTTGGAATAACCTTCTACTCAATTTTCTTTTTAGAAATATTGGTTTTTCTTGTCAGAAAAATTACTTGAAAGTCTGTGGAAATGCTTTTAACTTATCCACATAATTAGTGCGTTAAAATTGCAATACATTTCAAAGTGCTGAAAATTGTCTAAACTTATGATCTGCAATTTTTTTGAATAACCTTCTACTCAATTTTCTTTTTAGAAATATTGGTTTTTCTTGTCAGAAAAATTACTTGAAAGTCTGTGGAAATGCTTTTAACTTATCCACATAATTAGTGCATTAAAATTGCAATACATTTCAAACGGCTGAAAATTGTCTAAACATGATCTGCAATTATTTTTTAAAACCCCTTCTATTCAATTTTGACTTTTTAAACATTGGTTTTTCTTATAAGTAATATCACTTGCAAGTCACTGGAAATGCTTTTAACTTATTCACATAATTAGTGCGTTAAATTTGCAATACATATCAAACTGCTGAAAATTGTCTAAACTTATGATCTGCAATTTTTTTTCAAATCACTTTCTACCCAATTTTGATTTTAGAAATATTGGTTTTTCTCGTCAGTAAAATTACTTGAAAGTCAGTGGAAATGCTTTTAACTTATCCACATAATTAGTGCGTTAAAATTGCAATAAATTTCAAAGTGCTGAAAATTGTCTAAACTTATGATCTGCAATTGTTTTTCTAGTAACCTTTTACTCAATTTTGACTTTTTAAACATTGGTTTTTCTTATAAGTAAAATCACTTGCAAGTCAGTGGAAATGCTTTTAACTTATCCACATAATTAGTGCGTTAAAATTGCAATACATTTCAAACGGCTGAAAATTGTCTAAACTTATGATCTGCAATTTTTTTGGAATAACCTTCTACTCAATTTTCTTTTTAGAAATATTGGTTTTTCTTGTCAGAAAAATTACTTGAAAGTTTGTGGAAATGCTTTTAACTTATCCACATAATTAGTGCATTAAAATTGCAATACATTTCAAAGTGCTGAAAATTGTCTAAACATGATCTGCAATTATTTTTTAAATCCTCTTCTATTCAATTTTGACTTTTTAAACATTGGTTTTTCTCATAAGTAATATCACTTGCAAGTCACTGGAAATGCTTTTAACTTATTCACATAATTAGTGCGTTAAATTTGCAATACATATCAAAGTGCTGAAAATTGTCTAAACTTATGATCTGCAATTTTTTTTCAAATCACTTTCTACCCAATTTTGATTTTAGAATTATTGGTTTTTCTCGTCAGTAAAATTACTTGAAAGTCAGTGGAAATGCTTTTAACTTATCCACATAATTAGTGCGTTAAAATTGCAATACATTTCAAACGGCTGAAAATTGTCTAAACTTATGATCTGCAACTTTTTTTCAAATCGTCTTTAATTTTAATTTTAGAAACATTGGTTTTTCTTGTCAGTAAAATTACTTGAAAGTAAGTGGAAATGCTTTTAACTTATCCACATAACTAGTGCGTTAAAATTGCAATACATTTCAAAGTGCTAAAAATTGTCTAAACTTATGAGCTGGAACTTGTTTTCAAATCGCCTTCTACTCAATTTTGATTTCAGAAACATTGGTTTTTCTTGTCAGTAAAATTACTTGAAAGTCTGTGGAAATGCTTTTAACTTATACACATAATTAGTGCGTTAAAATGGCAATACATTTCAAAGTGCTGAAAATTGTCTAAACATGATCTGCAATTATTTTTTATCCCCTTCTATTCAATTTTGACTTTTTAAACATTGGTTTTTCTTATAAGTAATATCACTTGAAGTCAGTGAAAATGCTTTTAACTTATCCACACAATTAGTGCGTTAAAAGTGCAATACATTTCTAACGGCTGAAAATTGTCTAAACTTATGATCTGCAATTGTTTTTCTAGTAACCTTTTACTCAATTTTGACTTTTTAAACATTGGTTTTTCTTATAAGTAAAATCACTTGCAAGTCAGTGGAAATGCTTTTAACTTATCCACATAATTAGTGCGTTAAAATTGCAATACATTTCAAACGGCTGAAAATTGTCTAAACTTATTATATGCCACTTTTTCTGAAATCGTGTTCAATTTTAATTTTAGAAACATTAGTTTTTCTTGTCAGTAAAATTACTTGAAAGTCTATGGAAATGCTTTTAACTTATCCACATAATTAGTGCGTTAAAATTGCAATACATTTCAAACGGCTAAAAATTGTCTAAACTTATTATCTGCAATTTTTTTGGAATAACCTTCTACTCAATTTTCTTTTTAGAAATATTGGTTTTTCTTGTCAGAAAAATTACTTGAAAGTCTGTGGAAATGCTTTTAACTTATCCACATAATTAGTGCGTTAAAATTGCAATACATTTCAAAGTGCTGAAAATTGTCTAAACTTATGATCTGCAATTTTTTTGAATAACCTTCTACTCAATTTTCTTTTTAGAAATATTGGTTTTTCTTGTCAGAAAAATTACTTGAAAGTCTGTGGAAATGCTTTTAACTTATCCACATAATTAGTGCATTAAAATTGCAATACATTTCAAACGGCTGAAAATTGTCTAAACATGATCTGCAATTATTTTTTAAAACCCCTTCTATTCAATTTTGACTTTTTAAACATTGGTTTTTCTTATAAGTAATATCACTTGCAAGTCACTGGAAATGCTTTTAACTTATTCACATAATTAGTGCGTTAAATTTGCAATACATATCAAACTGCTGAAAATTGTCTAAACTTATGATCTGCAATTTTTTTTCAAATCACTTTCTACCCAATTTTGATTTTAGAAATATTGGTTTTTCTCGTCAGTAAAATTACTTGAAAGTCAGTGGAAATGCTTTTAACTTATCCACATAATTAGTGCGTTAAAATTGCAATAAATTTCAAAGTGCTGAAAATTGTCTAAACTTATGATCTGCAATTGTTTTTCTAGTAACCTTTTACTCAATTTTGACTTTTTAAACATTGGTTTTTCTTATAAGTAAAATCACTTGCAAGTCAGTGGAAATGCTTTTAACTTATCCACATAATTAGTGCGTTAAAATTGCAATACATTTCAAACGGCTGAAAATTGTCTAAACTTATGATCTGCAATTTTTTTGGAATAACCTTCTACTCAATTTTCTTTTTAGAAATATTGGTTTTTCTTGTCAGAAAAATTACTTGAAAGTTTGTGGAAATGCTTTTAACTTATCCACATAATTAGTGCATTAAAATTGCAATACATTTCAAACGGCTAAAAATTGTCTAAACTTATTATCTGCAATTTTTTTGGAATAACCTTCTACTCAATTTTCTTTTTAGAAATATTGGTTTTTCTTGTCAGAAAAATTACTTGAAAGTCTGTGGAAATGCTTTTAACTTATCCACATAATTAGTGCGTTAAAATTGCAATACATTTCAAAGTGCTGAAAATTGTCTAAACTTATGATCTGCAATTTTTTTGAATAACCTTCTACTCAATTTTCTTTTTAGAAATATTGGTTTTTCTTGTCAGAAAAATTACTTGAAAGTCTGTGGAAATGCTTTTAACTTATCCACATAATTAGTGCATTAAAATTGCAATACATTTCAAACGGCTGAAAATTGTCTAAACATGATCTGCAATTATTTTTTAAAACCCCTTCTATTCAATTTTGACTTTTTAAACATTGGTTTTTCTTATAAGTAATATCACTTGCAAGTCACTGGAAATGCTTTTAACTTATTCACATAATTAGTGCGTTAAATTTGCAATACATATCAAACTGCTGAAAATTGTCTAAACTTATGATCTGCAATTGTTTTTCTAGTAACCTTTTACTCAATTTTGACTTTTTAAACATTGGTTTTTCTTATAAGTAAAATCACTTGCAAGTCAGTGGAAATGCTTTTAACTTATCCACATAATTAGTGCGTTAAAATTGCAATACATTTCAAACGGCTGAAAATTGTCTAAACTTATGATCTGCAATTTTTTTGGAATAACCTTCTACTCAATTTTCTTTTTAGAAATATTGGTTTTTCTTGTCAGAAAAATTACTTGAAAGTTTGTGGAAATGCTTTTAACTTATCCACATAATTAGTGCATTAAAATTGCAATACATTTCAAAGTGCTGAAAATTGTCTAAACATGATCTGCAATTATTTTTTAAATCCTCTTCTATTCAATTTTGACTTTTTAAACATTGGTTTTTCTTATAAGTAATATCACTTGCAAGTCACTGGAAATGCTTTTAACTTATTCACATAATTAGTGCGTTAAATTTGCAATACATATCAAAGTGCTGAAAATTGTCTAAACTTATGATCTGCAATTTTTTTTCAAATCACTTTCTACCCAATTTTGATTTTAGAATTATTGGTTTTTCTCGTCAGTAAAATTACTTGAAAGTCAGTGGAAATGCTTTTAACTTATCCACATAATTAGTGCGTTAAAATTGCAATAAATTCAAAGTGCTGAAAATTGTCTAAACTTATGATCTGCAATTGTTTTTCTAGTAACCTTTTACTGAATTTTGACTTTTTAAACATTGGTTTTTCTTATAAGTAAAATCACTTGCAAGTCAAAGGAAATGCTTTTAACTTATCCACATAATTAGTGCGTTAAAATTGCAATACATTTCAAACGGCTGAAAATTGTCTAAACTTATTATCTGCCACTTTTTCTGAAATCGTGTTTAATTTTTATTTTAGAAACATTAGTTTTTCTTGTCAGTAAAATTACTTGAAAGTCTATGGAAATTCTTTTAACTTATCCACATAATTAGTGCATTAAAATTGCAATACATATCAAAGTGCTGAAAATTGTCTAAACATGATCTGCAATTATTTTTTAAATCCCCTTCTATTCAATTTTGACTTTTTAAACATTGGTTTTTCTTATAAGTAATATCACTTGCAAGTCACTGGAAATGCTTTTAACTTATTCACATAATTAGTGCGTTAAATTTTTCAATTCATATCAAAGTGCTGAAAATTGTCTAAACTTATGATCTGCAATTTTTTTTCAAATCACATTCTACCCAATTTTGATTTTAGAAATATTGGTTTTTCTCGTCAGTAAAATGACTTGCAAGTCAGTGGAAATGCTTTTAACTTATCCACATAATTAGTGCGTTAAAATTGCAATACATTTCAAACGGCTGAAAATTGTCTAAACTTATGATCTGCAATTGTTTTTCTAGTAACCTTTTACTCAATTTTGACTTTTTAAACATTGGTTTTTCTTATAAGTAAAATCACTTGCAAGTCAGTGGAAATGCTTTTAACTTATCCACATAACTAGTGCGTTAAAATTGCAATACATTTCAAACGGCTGAAAATTGTCTAAACTTATTATCTGCCACTTTTTCTAAAATCGTGTTCAATTTTAATTTTAGAAACATTAGTTTTTCTTGTCAGTAAAATTACTTGAAAGTCTATGGAAATGCTTTTAACTTATCCACATAATTAGTGCGTTAAAAGTGCAATACATTTCTAACGGCTGAAAATTGTCTAAACCTATGATCTGCAAATTTTTGTAAAATCGCCTTCACTCAATTTTGATTTCAGAAACATTAGTTTTTCTTGTCCGTAAAATTACTTGAAAGTCAGTGGAAATGCTTTTAACTTATCCACATAATTAGTGCGTTAAAATGGCAATACATTTCAAAGTGCTAAAAATTGTCTGAACTTATGATCTGCAATTTTTTTGGAATAACTTTCTACTCAATTTTCTTTTATAGAAATATTGGTTTTTCTTGTCAGAAAAATTACTTGAAAGTCTGTGGAAATGCTTTTAACTTATCCACATAATTAGTGCATTTAAATTGCAATACATTTCAAAGTGCTGAAAATTTTCTAAATATGATCTGCAATTATTTTTTAAATCCCCTTCTATTCAATTTTGACTTTTTAAACATTGGTTTTTCTGATAAGTAATATGACTTGCAAGTCACTGGAAATGCTTTTAACTTATTCACATATTTAGTGCGTTAAATTTGCAATACATATCAAAGTGCTGAAAATTGTCTAAACTTATGATCTGCAATTTTTTTTCAAATCACATTCTACCCAATTTTGATTTTAGAAATATTGGTTTTTCTCGTCAGTAAAATCACTTGCAAGTCAGTGGAAATACTTTTAACTTATCCACATAATTAGTGCGTTAAAATTGCAATACATTTCAAACGGCTGAAAATTGTCTAAACTTATTATCTGCCACTTTTTCTGAAATCGTGTTCAATTTAAATTTTAGAAACATTAGTTTTTCTTGTCAGTAAAATTACTTGAAAGTAAGTGGAAATGCTTTTAACTTATCCACATAATTAGTGCGTTAAAAGTGCAATACATTTCTAACGGCTGAAAATTGTCTAAACTTATGATCTGCAAATTTTTGTAAAATCGCCTTCTACTCAATTTTGATTTCAGATACATTAGTTTTTCTTGTCCGTAAAATTACTTGAAAGTCAGTGGAAATGCTTTTAACTTATCCACATAATTAGTGCGTTAAAATTGCAATACATTTCAAACGGCTGAAAATTGTCTAAACTTATGATCTGCAACTTTTTTTCAAATCGTCTTTAAATTTAATTTTAGAAAAATTAGTTTTTCTTGTCAGTAAAATTACTTGAAAGTCTGTGGAAATGCTTTTAACTTATCCACATAATTAGTGCGTTAAAAGTGCAATACATTCCTAACTGCAGAAAATTGTCTAAACTTATTATCTGCCACTTTTTGTAAAATCGTCTTTAATTTTAATTTTAGAAACATTAGTTTTTCTTGTCAGTAAAATTACTTGAAAGTCTGTGGAAATGCTTTTAACTTATCCACATAATTAATGCGTTAAAATTGCAATACATTTCAAACGGCTGAAAATTGTCTAAACTTATGATCTGCAATTTTTTTTTAATCGCCTCTACTCATTTTTGATTTTAGAAACATTGGTTTTTCTTGTCAATAAAATTACTTGAAAGTCAATGGAAATGCTTTTAACTTAGCCACATAATTAGTGCGTTAAAATGGCAATACATTTCAAAGTGCTAAAAATTGTCTGAACTTATGATCTGCAATTTTTTTGGAATAACCTTCTACTCAATTTTCTTTTTAGAAATATTGGTTTTTCTTGTCAGAAAAATTACTTGAAAGTCTGTGGAAATGCTTTTAACTTATCCACATAATTAGTGCATTAAAATTGCAATACATTTCAAAGTGCTGAAAATTGTCTAAACATGATCTGCAATTATTTTTTAAATCCCCTTCTATTCAATTTTGACTTTTTAAACATTGGTTTTTCTTATAAGTAATATCACTTGCAAGTCACTGGAAATGCTTTTAACTTATTCACATAATTAGTGCGTTAAATTTGCAATACATATCAAAGTGCTGAAAATTGTCTAAACTTATGATCTGCAATTTTTTTTCAAATCACATTCTACCCAATTTTGATTTTAGAAATATTGGTTTTTCTCGTCAGTAAAATGACTTGCAAGTCAGTGGAAATGCTTTTGACTTATCCACATAATTAGTGCGTTAAAATTGCAATACATTTCAAACGGCTGAAAATTGTCTAAACTTATGATCTGCAATTGTTTTTCTAGTAACCTTTTACTCAATTTTGACTTTTTAAACATTGGTTTTTCTTATAAGTAAAATCACTTGCAAGTCAGTGGAAATGCTTTTAACTTATCCACATAACTAGTGCGTTAAAATTGCAATACATTTCAAACGGCTGAAAATTGTCTAAACTTATTATCTGCCACTTTTTCTAAAATCGTGTTCAATTTTAATTTTAGAAACATTAGTTTTTCTTGTCAGTAAAATTACTTGAAAGTCTATGGAAATGCTTTTAACTTATCCACATAATTAGTGCGTTAAAAGTGCAATACATTTCTAACGGCTGAAAATTGTCTAAACCTATGATCTGCAAATTTTTTTTAAATCGCCTTCACTCAATTTTGATTTCAGAAACATTAGTTTTTCTTGTCCGTAAAATTACTTGAAAGTCAGTGGAAATGCTTTTAACTTATCCACATAATTAGTGCGTTAAAATGGCAATACATTTCAAAGTGCTAAAAATTGTCTGAACTTATGATCTGCAATTTTTTTGGAATAACTTTCTACTCAATTTTCTTTTATAGAAATATTGGTTTTTCTTGTCAGAAAAATTACTTGAAAGTCAGTGGAAATGCTTTTAACTTATCCACATAATTAGTGCGTTAAAATGGCAATACATTTCAAAGTGCTAAAAATTGTCTGAACTTATGATCTGCAATTTTTTTGGAATAACTTTCTACTCAATTTTCTTTTATAGAAATATTGGTTTTTCTTGTCAGAAAAATTACTTGAAAGTCTGTGGAAATGCTTTTAACTTATCCACATAATTAGTGCATTTAAATTGCAATACATTTCAAAGTGCTGAAAATTTTCTAAATATGATCTGCAATTATTTTTTAAATCCCCTTCTATTCAATTTTGACTTTTTAAACATTGGTTTTTCTGATAAGTAATATGACTTGCAAGTCACTGGAAATGCTTTTAACTTATTCACATATTTAGTGCGTTAAATTTGCAATACATATCAAAGTGCTGAAAATTGTCTAAACTTATGATCTGCAATTTTTTTTCAAATCACATTCTACCCAATTTTGATTTTAGAAATATTGGTTTTTCTCGTCAGTAAAATCACTTGCAAGTCAGTGGAAATACTTTTAACTTATCCACATAATTAGTGCGTTAAAATTGCAATACATTTCAAACGGCTGAAAATTGTCTAAACTTATTATCTGCCACTTTTTCTGAAATCGTGTTCAATTTAAATTTTAGAAACATTAGTTTTTCTTGTCAGTAAAATTACTTGAAAGTAAGTGGAAATGCTTTTAACTTATCCACATAATTAGTGCGTTAAAAGTGCAATACATTTCTAACGGCTGAAAATTGTCTAAACTTATGATCTGCAAATTTTTGTAAAATCGCCTTCTACTCAATTTTGATTTCAGATACATTAGTTTTTCTTGTCCGTAAAATTACTTGAAAGTCAGTGGAAATGCTTTTAACTTATCCACATAATTAGTGCGTTAAAATTGCAATACATTTCAAACGGCTGAAAATTGTCTAAACTTATGATCTGCAACTTTTTTTCAAATCGTCTTTAAATTTAATTTTAGAAAAATTAGTTTTTCTTGTCAGTAAAATTACTTGAAAGTCTGTGGAAATGCTTTTAACTTATCCACATAATTAGTGCGTTAAAAGTGCAATACATTCCTTACTGCAGAAAATTGTCTAAACTTATTATCTGCCACTTTTTGTAAAATCGTCTTTAATTTTAATTTTAGAAACATTAGTTTTTCTTGTCAGTAAAATTACTTGAAAGTCTGTGGAAATGCTTTTAACTTATCCACATAATTAATGCGTTAAAATTGCAATACATTTCAAACGGCTGAAAATTGTCTAAACTTATGATCTGCAATTTTTTTTTAATCGCCTCTACTCATTTTTGATTTTAGAAACATTGGTTTTTCTTGTCAATAAAATTACTTGAAAGTCAATGGAAATGCTTTTAACTTAGCCACATAATTAGTGCGTTAAAATGGCAATACATTTCAAAGTGCTAAAAATTGTCTGAACTTATGATCTGCAATTTTTTTGGAATAACCTTCTACTCAATTTTCTTTTTAGAAATATTGGTTTTTCTTGTCAGAAAAATTACTTGAAAGTCTGTGGAAATGCTTTTAACTTATCCACATAATTAGTGCATTAAAATTGCAATACATTTCAAAGTGCTGAAAATTGTCTAAACATGATCTGCAATTATTTTTTAAATCCCCTTCTATTCAATTTTGACTTTTTAAACATTGGTTTTTCTTATAAGTAATATCACTTGCAAGTCACTGGAAATGCTTTTAACTTATTCACATAATTAGTGCGTTAAATTTGCAATACATATCAAAGTGCTGAAAATTGTCTAAACTTATGATCTGCAATTTTTTTTCATATCACATTCTACCGAATTTTGATTTTAGAAATATTGGTTTTTCTCGTCAGTAAAATCACTTGCAAGTCAGTGGAAATGCTTTTAACTTATCCACATAATTAGTGCGTTAAAATTGCAATACATTTCAAACGGCTGAAAATTGTCTAAACTTATGATCTGCAATTGTTTTTCTAGTAACCTTTTACTCAATTTTGACTTTTTAAACATTGTTTTTTCTTATAAGTAAAATCACTTGCAAGTCAGTGGAAATGCTTTTAACTTATCCACATAATAAGTGCGTTAAAATTGCAATACATTTCAAACGGCTGAAAATTGTCTAAACTTATTATCTGCCACTTTTTCTAAAATCGTGTTCAATTTTAATTTTAGAAACATTAGTTTTTCTTGTCAGTAAAATTACTTGAAAGTCTATGGAAATGCTTTTAACTTATCCACATAATTAGTGCGTTAAAATTGCAATACATTTCAAACGGCTGAAAATTGTCTAAACTTATTATCTGCCACTTTTTCTGAAATCGTGTTCAAATTTAATTTCAGAAACATTAGTTTTTCTTGTCAGTAAAATTACTTGAAAGTCAGTGGAAAGGCTTTTAACTTATCCACATAATTAGTGCGTTAAAAGTGTAATACATTTCTAACGGCTGAAAATTGTCTAAACTTATTATCTGCAACTTTTTGTAAAATCGTCTTTAATTTTAATTTTAGAAACATTAGTTTTTCTTGTCAGTAAAATTACTTGAAAGTCTGTGGAAATGCTTTTAACTTATCCACATAATTAATGCGTTAAAATTGCAATACATTTCAAAGTGCTAAAAATTGTCTGAACTTATGATCTGCAATTTTTTGTAAAATCGCCTTCTACTCAATTTTGATTTCAGAAACATTAGTTTTTCTTGTCCGTAAAATTACTTGAAAGTCAGTGTAAATGCTTTTAACTTATCCACATAATTAGTGCATTAAAATTGCAATACATTTCAAAGTGCTGAAAATTGTCTAAACATGATCTGCAATTATTTTTTAAATCCCCTTCTATTCAATTTTGACTTTTTAAACATTGGTTTTTCTTATAAGTAATATCACTTGCAAGTCACTGGAAATGCTTTTAACTTATTCACATAATTAGTGCGTTAAATTTGCAATACATATCAAAGTGCTGAAAATTGTCTAAACATGATCTGCAATTATTTTTTAAATCCCCTTCTATTCAATTTTGACTTTTTAAACATTGGTTTTTCTTATAAGTAATACCACTTGCAAGTCACTGGAAATGCTTTTAACTTATTCACATAATTAGTGCGTTAAATTTTTCAATTCATATCAAAGTGCTGAAAATTGTCTAAACTTATGATCTGCAATTTTTTTTCAAATCACATTCTACCCAATTTTGATTTTAGAAATATTGGTTTTTCTCGTCAGTAAAATGACTTGCAAGTCAGTGGAAATGCTTTTAACTTATCCACATAATTAGTGCGTTAAAATTGCAATACATTTCAAACGGCTGAAAATTGTCTAAACTTATGATCTGCAATTGTTTTTCTAGTAACCTTTTACTCAATTTTGACTTTTTAAACATTGGTTTTTCTTATAAGTAAAATCACTTGCAAGTCAGTGGAAATGCTTTTAACTTATCCACATAACTAGTGCGTTAAAATTGCAATACATTTCAAACGGCTGAAAATTGTCTAAACTTATTATCTGCCACTTTTTCTAAAATCGTATTCAATTTTAATTTTAGAAACATTAGTTTTTCTTGTCAGTAAAATTACTTGAAAGTCTATGGAAATGCTTTTAACTTATCCACATAATTAGTGCGTTAAAATTGCAATACATTTCAAACGGCTGAAAATTGTCTAAACTTATTATCTGCCACTTTTTCTGAAATCGTGTTCAAATTTAATTTCAGAAACATTAGTTTTTCTTGTCCGTAAAATTACTTGAAAGTCAGTGTAAATGCTTTTAACTTATCCACATAATTAGTGCGTTAAAATGGCAATACATTTCAAAGTGCTAAAAATTGTCTGAACTTATGATCTGCAATTTTTTTGGAATAACCTTCTACTCAATTTTCTTTTTAGAAATATTGGTTTTTCTTGTCAGAAAAATTACTTGAAAGTCTGTGGAAATGCTTTTAACTTATCCACATAATTAGTGCATTAAAATTGCAATACATTTCAAAGTGCTGAAAATTGTCTAAACATGATCTGCAATTATTTTTTAAATCCCCTTCTATTCAATTTTGACTTTTTAAACATTGGTTTTTCTTATAAGTAATATCACTTGCAAGTCACTGGAAATGCTTTTAACTTATTCACATAATTAGTGCGTTAAATTTGCAATACATATCAAAGTGCTGAAAATTGTCTAAACATGATCTGCAATTATTTTTTAAATACCCTTCTATTCAATTTTGACTTTTTAAACATTGGTTTTTCTTATAAGTAATATCACTTGCAAGTCACTGGAAATGCTTTTAACTTATTCACATAATTAGTGCGTTAAATTTGCAATTCATATCAAAGTGCTGAAAATTGTCTAAACTTATGATCTGCAATTTTTTTTCAAATCACATTCTACCCAATTTTGATTTTAGAAATATTTGTTTTTCTCGTCAGTAAAATCACTTGCAAGTCAGTGGAAATGCTTTTAACTTATCCACATAATTAGTGCGTTAAAATTGCAATACATTTCAAACGGCTGAAAATTGTCTAAACTTATGATCTGCAATTGTTTTTCTAGTAACCTTTTACTCAATTTTGACTTTTTAAACATTGGTTTTTCTTATAAGTAAAATCACTTGCAAGTCAGTGGAAATGCTTTTAACTTATCCACATAACTAGTGCGTTAAAATTGCAATACATTTCAAACGGCTGAAAATTGTCTAAACTTATTATCTGCCACTTTTTCTAAAATCGTGTTCAATTTTAATTTTAGAAACATTAGTTTTTCTTGTCAGTAAAATTACTTGAAAGTCTATGGAAATGCTTTTAACTTATCCACATAATTAGTGCGTTAAAATTGCAATACATTTCAAACGGCTGAAAATTGTCTAAACTTATTATCTGCCACTTTTTCTGAAATCGTGTTCAAATTTAATTTCAGAAACATTAGTTTTTCTTGTCAGTAAAATTACTTGAAAGTCAGTGGAAAGGCTTTTAACTTATCCACATAATTAGTGCGTTAAAAGTGTAATACATTTCTAACGGCTGAAAATTGTCTAAACTTATTATCTGCAACTTTTTGTAAAATCGTCTTTAATTTTAGAAACATTAGTTTTTCTTGTCAGTAAAATTACTTGAAAGTCTGTGGAAATGCTTTTAACTTATCCACATAATTAATGCGTTAAAATTGCAATACATTTCAAAGTGCTAAAAATTGTCTGAACTTATGATCTGCAATTTTTTGTAAAATCGCCTTCTACTCAATTTTGATTTCAGAAACATTAGTTTTTCTTGTCCGTAAAATTACTTGAAAGTCAGTGTAAATGCTTTTAACTTATCCACATAATTAGTGCATTAAAATTGCAATACATTTCAAAGTGCTGAAAATTGTCTAAACATGATCTGCAATTATTTTTTAAATCCCCTTCTATTCAATTTTGACTTTTTAAACATTGGTTTTTCTTATAAGTAATATCACTTGCAAGTCACTGGAAATGCTTTTAACTTATCCACATAATTAGTGCATTAAAATTGCAATACATTTCAAAGTGCTGAAAATTGTCTAAACATGATCTGCAATTATTTTTTAAATCCCCTTCTATTCAATTTTGACTTTTTAAACATTGGTTTTTCTTATAAGTAATATCACTTGAAAGTCTGTGGAAATGCTTTTAACTTATCCACATAATTAGTGCATTAAAATTGCAATACATTTCAAAGTGCTGAAAATTGTCTAAACATGATCTGCAATTATTTTTTAAATCCCCTTCTATTCAATTTTGACTTTTTAAACATTGGTTTTTCTTATAAGTAATATCACTTGCAAGTCACTGGAAATGCTTTTAACTTATTCACATAATTAGTGCGTTAAATTTGCAATACATATCAAAGTGCTGAAAATTGTCTAAACTTATGATCTGCAATTTTTTTTCATATCACATTCTACCGAATTTTGATTTTAGAAATATTGGTTTTTCTCGTCAGTAAAATCACTTGCAAGTCAGTGGAAATGCTTTTAACTTATCCACATAATTAGTGCGTTAAAATTGCAATACATTTCAAACGGCTGAAAATTGTCTAAACTTATGATCTGCAATTGTTTTTCTAGTAACCTTTTACTCAATTTTGACTTTTTAAACATTGTTTTTTCTTATAAGTAAAATCACTTGCAAGTCAGTGGAAATGCTTTTAACTTATCCACATAATAAATGCGTTAAAATTGCAATACATTTCAAACGGCTGAAAATTGTCTAAACTTATTATCTGCCACTTTTTCTGAAATCGTGTTCAAATTTAATTTCAGAAACATTAGTTTTTCTTGTCAGTAAAATTACTTGAAAGTCAGTGGAAAGGCTTTTAACTTATCCACATAATTAGTGCGTTAAAAGTGTAATACATTTCTAACGGCTGAAAATTGTCTAAACTTATTATCTGCAACTTTTTGTAAAATCGTCTTTAATTTTAATTTTAGAAACATTAGTTTTTCTTGTCAGTAAAATTACTTGAAAGTCTGTGGAAATGCTTTTAACTTATCCACATAATTAATGCGTTAAAATTGCAATACATTTCAAAGTGCTAAAAATTGTCTGAACTTATGATCTGCAATTTTTTGTAAAATCGCCTTCTACTCAATTTTGATTTCAGAAACATTAGTTTTTCTTGTCCGTAAAATTACTTGAAAGTCAGTGTAAATGCTTTTAACTTATCCACATAATTAGTGCATTAAAATTGCAATACATTTCAAAGTGCTGAAAATTGTCTAAACATGATCTGCAATTATTTTTTAAATCCCCTTCTATTCAATTTTGACTTTTTAAACATTGGTTTTTCTTATAAGTAATATCACTTGCAAGTCACTGGAAATGCTTTTAACTTATTCACATAATTAGTGCGTTAAATTTGCAATACATATCAAAGTGCTGAAAATTGTCTGAACTTATGATCTGCAATTTTTTTCATATCACATTCTACCGATATTTGATTTTAGAAATATTGGTTTTTCTCGTCAGTAAAATCACTTGCAAGTCAGTGGAAATGCTTTTAACTTATCCACATAATTAGTGCGTTAAAATTGCAATACATTTCAAACGGCTGAAAATTGTCTAAACTTATGATCTGCAATTGTTTTTCTAGTAACCTTTTAACTCAATTTTGACTTTTTAAACATTGTTTTTTCTTATAAGTAAAATCTATTGCAAGTCAGTGGAAATGCTTTTAACTTATCCACATAATAAGTGCGTTAAAATTGCAATACATTTCAAACGGCTGAAAATTGTCTAAACTTATTATCTGCCACTTTTTGTAAAATCGTCTTTAATTTTAATTTTAGAAACATTAGTTTTTCTTGTCAGTAAAATTACTTGAAAGTCTGTGGAAATGCTTTTAACTTATCCACATAATTAATGCGTTAAAATTGCAATACATTTCAAAGTGCTAAAAATTGTCTGAACTTATGATCTGCAATTTTTTTGGAATAACCTTCTACTCAATTTTCTTTTTAGAAATATTGGTTTTTCTTGTCAGAAAAATTACTTGAAAGTCTGTGGAAATGCTTTTAACTTATCCACATAATTAGTGCATTAAAATTGCAATACATTTCAAAGTGCTGAAAATTGTCTAAACATGATCTGCAATTATTTTTTAAATCCCCTTCTATTCAATTTTGACTTTTTAAACATTGGTTTTTCTTATAAGTAATATCACTTGCAAGTCACTGGAAATGCTTTTAACTTATTCACATAATTAGTGCGTTAAATTTGCAATACATATCAAAGTGCTGAAAATTGTCTAAACTTATGATCTGCAATTTGTTTTCATATCACATTCTACCAAATTTTGATTTTAGAAATATTGGTTTTTCTCGTCAGTAAAATCACTTGCAAGTCAGTGGAAATGCTTTTAACTTATCCACATAATTAGTGCGTTAAAATTGCAATACATTTCAAACGGCTGAAAATTGTCTAAACTTATGATCTGCAATTGTTTTTCTAGTAACCTTTTACTCAATTTTGACTTTTTAAACATTGTTTTTTCTTATAAGTAAAATCACTTGCAAGTCAGTGGAAATGCTTTTAACTTATCCACATAATAAGTGCGTTAAAATTGCAATACATTCCAAACGGCTGAAAATTGTCTAAACTTATTATCTGCCACTTTTTCTAAAATCGTGTTCAATTTTAATTTTAGAAATATTAGTTTTTCTTGTCAGTAAAATTACTTGAAAGTCTATGGAAATGCTTTTAACTTATCCACATAATTAGTGCGTTAAAATTGCAATACATTTCAAACGGCTGAAAATTGTCTAAACTTATTATCTGCCACTTTTTCTGAAATCGTGTTCAAATTTAATTTCAGAAACATTAGTTTTTCTTGTCCGTAAAATTACTTGAAAGTCAGTGTAAATGCTTTTAACTTATCCACATAGTTAGTGCGTTAAAATTGCAATACATTTCAAACGGCTGAAAATTGTCTAAACTTATGATCTGCAATTGTTTTTCTAGTAACCTTTTACTCAATTTTGACTTTTTAAACATTGTTTTTTCTTATAAGTAAAATCACTTGCAAGTCAGTGGAAATGCTTTTAACTTATCCACATAATAAGTGCGTTAAAATTGCAATACATTCCAAACGGCTGAAAATTGTCTAAACTTATTATCTGCCACTTTTTCTAAAATCGTGTTCAATTTTAATTTTAGAAACATTAGTTTTTCTTGTCAGTAAAATTACTTGAAAGTCTATGGAAATGCTTTTAACTTATCCACATAATTAGTGCGTTAAAATTGCAATACATTTCAAACGGCTGAAAATTGTCTAAACTTATTATCTGCCACTTTTTCTGAAATCGTGTTCAAATTTAATTTCAGAAACATTAGTTTTTCTTGTCAGTAAAATTACTTGAAAGTCAGTGGAAATGCTTTTAACTTATCCACATAATTAGTGCGTTAAAAGTGTAATACATTTCTAACGGCTGAAAATTGTCTAAACTTATTATCTGCAACTTTTTGTAAAATCGTCTTTAATTTTAATTTTAGAAACATTAGTTTTTCTTGTCAGTAAAATTACTTGAAAGTCTGTGGAAATGCTTTTAACTTATCCACATAATTAATGCGTTAAAATTGCAATACATTTCAAAGTGCTAAAAATTGTCTGAACTTCTGATCTGCAATTTTTTGTAAAATCGCCTTCTACTCAATTTTGATTTCAGAAACATTAGTTTTTCTTGTCCGTAAAATTACTTGAAAGTCTGTGGAAATGCTTTTAACTTATCCACATAATTAGTGCATTAAAATTGCAATACATTTCAAACGGCTGAAAATTGTCTAAACTTATTATCTGCCACTTTTTCTGAAATCGTGTTCAATTTTAATTTTTTTGGAAACATTAGTTTTTCTTGTCAGTAAAATTACTTGAAAGTCAGTGGAAATGCTTTTAACTTATCCACATAATTAGTGCGTTAAAATGGCAATACATTTCAAAGTGCTAAAAATTGTCTGAACTTATGATCTGCAATTTTTTTGGAATAACCTTCTACTCAATTTTCTTTTTAGAAATATTGGTTTTTCTGTTCAGAAAAATTACTTGAAAGTCTGTGGAAATGCTTTTAACTTATCCACATAATTAGTGCATTAAAATTGCAATACATTTCAAAGTGCTGAAAATTGTCTAAACAGGATCTGCAATTATTTTTTAAATCCCCTTCTATTCAATTTTGACTTTTTAAACATTGGTTTTTCTTATAAGTAATATCACTTGCAAGTCACTGGAAATGCTTTTAACTTATTCACATAATTAGTGCGTTAAATTTGCAATACATATCAAAGTGCTGAAAATTGTCTAAACGTATGATCTGCAATTTTTTTTCAAATCACATTCTACCCAATTTTGATTTTAGAAATATTGGTTTTTCTCGTCAGTAAAATTACTTGAAAGTCTATGGAAATGCTTTTAACTTATCCACATAATTAGTGCGTTAAAATTGCAATACATTTCAAACGGCTGAAAATTGTCTAAACTTATTATCTGCCACTTTTTCTGAAATCGTGTTCAATTTTAATTTTAGAAACATTAGTTTTTCTTGTCCGTAAAATTACTTGAAAGTCAGTGGAAATGCTTTTAACTTATCCACATAATTAGTGCGTTAAAATGGCAATACATTTCAAAGTGCTAAAAATGTCTAAACATGATCTGCAATTATTTTTTAAATCCCCTTCTATTCAATTTTGACTTTTTAAACATTGGTTTTTCTTATAAGTAATATCACTTGCAAGTCACTGGAAATGCTTTTAACTTATTCACATAATTAGTGCGTTAAATTTGCAATACATATCAAAGTGCTGAAAATTGTCTAAACTTATGATCTGCAATTTTTTTTCAAATCACATTCTACCCAATTTTGATTTTAGAAATATTGGTTTTTCTCGTCAGTAAAATCACTTGCAAGTCAGTGGAAATGCTTTTAACTTATCCACATAATTAGTGCGTTAAAATTGCAATACATTTCAAACGGCTGAAAATTGTCTAAACTTATTATCTGCCACTTTTTCTAAAATCGTGTTCAATTTTAATTTTAGAAACATTAGTTTTTCTTGTCAGTAAAATTACTTGAAAGTCTATGGAAATGCTTTTAACTTATCCACACTATTAGTGCGTTAAAATTGCAATACATTTCAAACGGCTGAAAATTGTCTAAACTTATTATCTGCCACTTTTTCTAAAATCGTGTTCAATTTTAATTTTAGAAACATTAGTTTTTCTTGTCAGTAAAATTACTTCAAAGTAAGTGGAAATGCTTTTAACTTATCCACATAATTAGTGCGTTAAAAGTGCAATACATTTCTAACGGCTGAAAATTGTCTAAACTTATGATCTGCAAATTTTTGTAAAATCGCCTTCTACTCAATTTTGATTTCAGAAACATTAGTTTTTCTTGTCCGTAAAATTACTTGAAAGTCAGTGTAAATGCTTTTAACTTAGCCACATAATTAGTGCGTTAAAATTGCAATACATTTCAAAGTGCTAAAAATTGTCTGAACTTATGATCTGCAATTTTTTTGGAATAACCTTCTACTCAATTTTCTTTTTAGAAATATTGGTTTTTCTCGTCAGAAAAATCACTTGCAAGTCTGTGGAAATGCTTTTAACTTATCCACATAATTAGTGCATTAAAATTGCAATACATTTCAAAGTGCTGAAAATTGTCTAAACATGATCTGCAATTATTTTTTAAATCCCCTTCTATTCAATTTTGACTTTTTAAACATTGGTTTTTCTTATAAGTAAAATCACCTGCAAGTCAGTGGAAATGCTTTTAACTTATCCACATAATTAGTGCGTTAAAATTGCAATACATTTCAAACGGCTGAAAATTGTCTAAACTTATTATCTGCCACATTTTCTGAAATCGTATTCAATTTTAATTTTAGAAACATTAGTTTTTCTTGTCAGTAAAATTACTTGAAAGTCAATGGAAATGCTTTTAACTTATCCACATGATTAGTGCGTTAAAATTGCAATACATTTCAAACGGCTGAAAATTGTCTAAACTTATTATCTGCCACTTTTTCTGAAATCGTGTTCAATTTTAATTTTAGAAACATTAGTTTTTCATGTCAATAAAATTACTTGAAAGTAAGTGGAAATGCTTTTAACTTATCCACATAATTAGTGCGTTAAAAGTGCAATACATTTCTAACGGCTGAAAATTGTCTAAACTTATGATCTGCAAATTTTTGTAAAATCGCCTTCTACTCAATTTTGATTTCAGAAACATTAGTTTTTCTTGTCCGTAAAATTACTTGAAAGTCAGTGGAAATGCTTTTAACCTATCCACATAATTAGTGCGTTAAAATGGCAATACATTTCAAAGTGCTAAAAATTGTCTGAACTTATGATCTGCAATTTTTTTGGAATAACCTTCTACTCAATTTTCTTTTTAGAAATATTGGTTTTTCTTGTCAGAAAAATTACTTGAAAGTCTGTGGAAATGCTTTTAACTTATCCACATAATTAGTGCATTAAAATTGCAATACATTTCAAACGGCTGAAAATTGTCTAAACTTATTATCTGCCACTTTTTCTGAAATCGTGTTCAATTTTAATTTTAGAAACATTAGTTTTTCTTGTCAGTAAAATTACTTCAAAGTCAGTGGAAATGCTTTTAACTTATCCACATAATTAGTGCGTTAAAATTGCAATACATTTCAAACGGCTGAAAATTGTCTAAACTTATTATCTGCCACTTTTTCTAAAATCGTGTTCAATTTTAATTTTAGAAACATTAGTTTTTCTTGTCAGTAAAATTACTTCAAAGTAAGTGGAAATGCTTTTAACTTATCCACATAATTAGTGCGTTAAAAGTGCAATACATTTCTAACGGCTGAAAATTGTCTAAACTTATGATCTGCAAATTTTTGTAAAATCGCCTTCTACTCAATTTTGATTTCAGAAACATTAGTTTTTCTTGTCCGTAAAATTACTTGAAAGTCAGTGTAAATGCTTTTAACTTATCCACATAATTAGTGCGTTAAAATTGCAATACATTTCAAAGTGCTAAAAATTGTCTGAACTTATGATCTGCAATTTTTTTGGAATAATCTTCTACTCAATTTTCTTTTTAGAAATATTGGTTTTTCTTGTCAGAAAAATTACTTGAAAGTCTGTGGAAATGCTTTTAACTTATCCACATAATTAGTGCATTAAAATTGCAATACATTTCAAAGTGCTGAAAATTGTCTAAACATGATCTGCAATTATTTTTTAAATCCCCTTCTATTCAATTTTGACTTTTTAAACATTGGTTTTTCTTATAAGTAATATCACTTGCAAGTCACTGGAAATGCTTTTAACTTATTCACATAATTAGTGCGTTAAATTTGCAATACATATCAAAGTGCTGAAAATTGTCTAAACTTATGAGCTGCAATTTTTTTTCAAATCACATTCTACCCAATTTTGATTTTAGAAATATTGGTTTTTCTCGTCAGTAAAATCACTTGCAAGTCAGTGGAAATGCTTTTAACTTATCCACATAATTAGTGCGTTAAAATTGCAATACATTTCAAACGGCTGAAAATTGTCTAAACTTATGATCTGCAATTGTTTTTCTAGTAACCTTTTACTCAATTTTGACTTTTTAAACATTGGTTTTTCTTATAAGTAAAATCACCAGCAAGTCAGTGGAAATGCTTTTAACTTATCCACATAATTAGTGCGTTAAAATTGCAATACATTTCAAATGGCTGAAAATTGTCTAAACTTATTATCTGCCACTTTTTCTGAAATCGTATTCAATTTTAATTTTAGAAACATTAGTTTTTCTTGTCAGTAAAATTACTTGAAAGTCTATGGAAATGCTTTTAACTTATCCACATGATTAGTGCGTTAAAATTGCAATACATTTCAAACGGCTGAAAATTGTCTAAACTTATTATCTGCCACTTTTTCTGAAATCGTGTTCAATTTTAATTTTAGAAACATTAGTTTTTCATGTCAATAAAATTACTTGAAAGTAAGTGGAAATGCTTTTAACTTATCCACATAATTAGTGCGTTAAAAGTGCAATACATTTCTAACGGCTGAAAATTGTCTAAACTTATGATCTGCAAATTTTTGTAAAATCGCCTTCTACTCAATTTTGATTTCAGAAACATTAGTTTTTCTTGTCCGTAAAATTACTTGAAAGTCAGTGGAAATGCTTTTAACCTATCCACATAATTAGTGCGTTAAAATGGCAATACATTTCAAAGTGCTAAAAATTGTCTGAACTTATGATCTGCAATTTTTTTGGAATAACCTTCTACTCAATTTTCTTTTTAGAAATATTGGTTTTTCTTGTCAGAAAAATTACTTGAAAGTCTGTGGAAATGCTTTTAACTTATCCACATAATTAGTGCATTAAAATTGCAATACATTTCAAACGGCTGAAAATTGTCTAAACTTATTATCTGCCACTTTTTCTGAAATCGTGTTCAATTTTAATTTTAGAAACATTAGTTTTTCTTGTCAGTAAAATTACTTCAAAGTCAGTGGAAATGCTTTTAACTTATCCACATAATTAGTGCGTTAAAATTGCAATACATTTCAAACGGATGAAAATTGTCTAAACTTATTATCTGCCACTTTTTCTAAAATCGTGTTCAATTTTAATTTTAGAAACATTAGTTTTTCTTGTCAGTAAAATTACTTCAAAGTAAGTGGAAATGCTTTTAACTTATCCACATAATTAGTGCGTTAAAAGTGCAATACATTTCTAACGGCTGAAAATTGTCTAAACTTATGATCTGCAAATTTTTGTAAAATCGCCTTCTACTCAATTTTGATTTCAGAAACATTAGTTTTTCTTGTCCGTAAAATTACTTGAAAGTCAGTGTAAATGCTTTTAACTTATCCACATAATTAGTGCGTTAAAATTGCAATACATTTCAAAGTGCTAAAAATTGTCTGAACTTATGATCTGCAATTTTTTTGGAATAATCTTCTACTCAATTTTCTTTTTAGAAATATTGGTTTTTCTTGTCAGAAAAATTACTTGAAAGTCTGTGGAAATGCTTTTAACTTATCCACATAATTAGTGCATTAAAATTGCAATACATTTCAAAGTGCTGAAAATTGTCTAAACATGATCTGCAATTATTTTTTAAATCCCCTTCTATTCAATTTTGACTTTTTAAACATTGGTTTTTCTTATAAGTAATTTCACTTGCAAGTCACTGGAAATGCTTTTAACTTATTCACATAATTAGTGCGTTAAATTTGCAATACATATCAAAGTGCTGAAAATTGTCTAAACTTATGAGCTGCAATTTTTTTTCAAATCACATTCTACCCAATTTTGATTTTAGAAATATTGGTTTTTCTCGTCAGTAAAATCACTTGCAAGTCAGTGGAAATGCTTTTAACTTATCCACATAATTAGTGCGTTAAAATTGCAATACATTTCAAACGGCTGAAAATTGTCTAAACTTATGATCTGCAATTGTTTTTCTAGTAACCTTTTACTCAATTTTGACTTTTTAAACATTGGTTTTTCTTATAAGTAAAATCACCAGCAAGTCAGTGGAAATGCTTTTAACTTATCCACATAATTAGTGCGTTAAAATTGCAATACATTTCAAACGGCTGAAAATTGTCTAAACTTATTATCTGCCACTTTTTCTGAAATCGTATTCAATTTTAATTTTAGAAACATTAGTTTTTCTTGTCAGTAAAATTACTTGAAAGTCTATGGAAATGCTTTTAACTTATCCACATGATTAGTGCGTTAAAATTGCAATACATTTCAAACGGCTGAAAATTGTCTAAACTTATTATCTGCCACTTTTTCTGAAATCGTGTTCAATTTTAATTTTAGAAACATTAGTTTTTCATGTCAATAAAATTACTTGAAAGTAAGTGGATATGCTTTTAACTTATCCACATAATTAGTGCGTTAAAAGTGCAATACATTTCTAACGGCTGAAAATTGTCTAAACTTATGATCTGCAAATTTTTGTAAAATCGCCTTCTACTCAATTTTGATTTCAGAAACATTAGTTTTTCTTGTCCGTAAAATTACTTGAAAGTCAGTGGAAATGCTTTTAACCTATCCACATAATTAGTGCGTTAAAATGGCAATACATTTCAAAGTGCTAAAAATTGTCTGAACTTATGATCTGCAATTTTTTTGGAATAACCTTCTACTCAATTTTCTTTTTAGAAATATTGGTTTTTCTTTTCAGAAAAATTACTTGAAAGTCTGTGGAAATGCTTTTAACTTATCCACATAATTAGTGCATTAAAATTGCAATACATTTCAAACGGCTGAAAATTGTCTAAACTTATTATCTGCCACTTTTTCTGAAATCGTGTTCAATTTTAATTTTAGAAACATTAGTTTTTCTTGTCAGTAAAATTACTTCAAAGTCAGTGGAAATGCTTTTAACTTATCCACATAATTAGTGCGTTAAAAGTGCAATACATTTCTAACGGCTGAAAATTGTCTAAACTTATGATCTGCAAATTTTTGTAAAATCGCCTTCTACTCAATTTTGATTTCAGAAACATTAGTTTTTCTTGTCCGTAAAATTACTTGAAAGTCAGTGGAAATGCTTTTAACCTATCCACATAATTAGTGCGTTAAAATGGCAATACATTTCAAAGTGCTAAAAATTGTCTGAACTTATGATCTGCAATTTTTTTGGAATAACCTTCTACTCAATTTTCTTTTTAGAAATATTGGTTTTTCTTTTCAGAAAAATTACTTGAAAGTCTGTGGAAATGCTTTTAACTTATCCACATAATTAGTGCATTAAAATTGCAATACATTTCAAACGGCTGAAAATTGTCTAAACTTATTATCTGCCACTTTTTCTGAAATCGTGTTCAATTTTAATTTTAGAAACATTAGTTTTTCTTGTCAGTAAAATTACTTCAAAGTCAGTGGAAATGCTTTTAACTTATCCACATAATTAGTGCGTTAAAAGTGCAATACATTTCTAACGGCTGAAAATTGTCTAAACTTATGATCTGCAAATTTTTGTAAAATCGCCTTCTACTCAATTTTGATTTCAGAAACATTAGATTTTCTTGTCCGTAAAATTACTTGAAAGTCAGTGGAAATGCTTTTAACTTATCCACATAATTAGTGCGTTAAAATGGCAATACATTTCAAAGTGCTAAAAATTGTCTGAACTTATGATCTGCAATTTTTTTGGAATAACCTTCTACTCAATTTTCTTTTTAGAAATATTGGTTTTTCTTGTCAGAAAAATTACTTGAAAGTCTGTGGAAATGCTTTTCACTTATCCACATAATTAGTGCATTAAAATTGCAATACATTTCAAAGTGCTGAAAATTGTCTAAACATGATCTGCAATTATTTTCTAAATCCCCTTCTATTCAATTTTGACTTTTTAAACATTGGTTTTTCTTATAAGTAATATCACTTGCAAGTCACTGGAAATGCTTTTAACTTATTCACATAATTAGTGCGTTAAATTTGCAATACATATCAAAGTGCTGAAAATTGTCTAAATTTATGATCTGCAATTTTTTTTCAAATCACATTCTACCCAATTTTGATTTTAGAAATATTGGTTTTTCTCGTCAGTAAAATTACTTGCAAGTCACTGGAAATGCTTTTAACTTATCCACATAATTAGTGCGTTAAAATTGCAATACATTTCAAACGGCTGAAAATTGTCTAAACTTATTATCTGCCACTTTTTCTGAAATCGTGTTCAATTTCAAATTTAGAAACATTAGTTTTTCTTGTCAGTAAAATTACTTCAAAGTAAGTGGAAATGCTTTTAACTTATCCACATAATTAGTGCGTTAAAATGGCAATACATTTCAAAGTGCTAAAAATGTCTAAACATGATCTGCAATTATTTTTTAAATCCCCTTCTATTCAATTTTGACTTTTTAAACATTGGTTTTTCTTATAAGTAATATCACTTGCAAGTCACTGGAAATGCTTTTAACTTATTCACATAATTAGTGCGTTAAATTTGCAATACATATCAAAGTGCTTAAAATTGTCTAAACTTATGATCTGCAATTTATATTCAAATCACATTCTACCCAATTTTGATTTTAGAAATATTGGTTTTTCTCGTCAGTAAAATCACTTGCAAGTCAGTGGAAATGCTTTTAACTTATCCACATAATTAGTGCGTTAAAATTGCAATACATTTCAAACGGCTGAAAATTGTCTAAACTTATTATCTGCCACTTTTTCTAAAATCGTGTTCAATTTTAATTTTAGAAACATTAGTTTTTCTTGTCAGTAAAATTACTTGAAAGTCTATGGAAATGCTTTTAACTTATCCACATAATTAGTGCGTTAAAATTGCAATACATTTCAAACGGCTGAAAATTGTCTAAACTTATTATCTGCCACTTTTTCTGAAATCGTGTTCAATTTTAATTTTAGAAACATTAGTTTTTCTTGTCAGTAAAATTACTTCAAAGTAAGTGGAAATGCTTTTAACATCCACATAATTAGTGCGTTAAAAGTGCAATACATTTCTAACGGCTGAAAATTGTCTAAACTTATGATCTGCAAATTTTTGTAAAATCGCCTTCTACTCAATTTTGATTTCAGAAACATTAGTTTTTCTTGTCCGTAAAATTACTTGAAAGTCAGTGTAAATGCTTTTAACTTATCCACATAATTAGTGCGTTAAAATGGCAATACATTTCAAAGTGCTAAAAATTGTCTGAACTTATGATCTGCAATTTTTTTGGAATAACCTTCTACTCAATTTTCTTTTTAGAAATATTGGTTTTTCTTGTCAGAAAAATTACTTGAAAGTCTGTGGAAATGCTTTTAACTTATCCACATAATTAGTGCATTAAAATTGCAATACATTTCAAAGTGCTGAAAATTGTCTAAACATGATCTGCAATTATTTTTTAAATCCCCTTCTATTCAATTTTGACTTTTTAAACATTGGTTTTTCTTATAAGTAATATCACTTGCAAGTCACTGGAAATGCTTTTAACTTATTCACATAATTAGTGCGTTAAATTTGCAATACATATCAAAGTGCTGAAAATTGTCTAAACTTATGAGCTGCAATTTTTTTTCAAATCACATTCTACCCAATTTTGATTTTAGAAATATTGGTTTTTCTCGTCAGTAAAATCACTTGCAAGTCAGTGGAAATGCTTTTAACTTATCCACATAATTAGTGCGTTAAAATTGCAATACATTTCAAACGGCTGAAAATTGTCTAAACTTATGATCTGCAATTGTTTTTCTAGTAACCTTTTCCTCAATTTTGACTTTTTAAACATTGGTTTTTCTTATAAGTAAAATCACTTGCAAGTCAGTGGAAATGCTTTTAACTTATCCACATAATTAGTGCGTTAAAATTGCAATACATTTCAAACGGCTGAAATTTGTCTAAACTTATTATCTGCCACTTTTTCTGAAATCGTGTTCAATTTTAATTTTAGAAACATTAGTTTTTCTTGTCAGTAAAATTACTTCAAAGTAAGTGGAAATGCTTTTAACTTATCCACATAATTAGTGCGTTAAAAGTGCAATACATTTCTAACGGCTGAAAATTGTCTAAACTTATGATCTGCAAATTTTTGTAAAATCGCCTTCTACTCAATTTTGATTTCAGAAACATTAGTTTTTCTTGTCCGTAAAATTACTTGAAAGTCTGTGGAAATGCTTTTAACTTATCCACATAATTAGTGCGTTAAAATGGCAATACATTTCAAAGTGCTAAAAATTGTCTGAACTTATGATCTGCAATTTTTTTGGAATAACCTTCTACTCAATTTTCTTTTCAGAAATATTGGTTTTTCTGGTCAGAAAAATTACTTGAAAGTCTGTGGAAATGCTTTTAACTTATCCAAATAATTAGTGCATTAAAATTGCAATACATTTCAAAGTGCTGAAAATTGTCTAAACATGATCTGCAATTATTTTTTAAATCCCCTTCTATTCAATTTTGACTTTTTAAACATTGGTTTTTCTTATAAGTAATATCACTTGCAAGTCACTGGAAATGCTTTTAACTTATTCACATAATTAGTGCGTTAAAATTGCAATACATTTCAATCGGCTGAAAATTGTCTAAACTTATGATCTGCAATTGTTTTTCTAGTAACCTTTTACTCAATTTTGACTTTTTAAACATTGGTTTTTCTTATAAGTAAAATCACCAGCAAGTCAGTGGAAATGCTTTTAACTTATCCACATAATTAGTGCGTTAAAATTGCAATACATTTCAAACGGCTGAAAATTGTCTAAACTTATTATCTGCCACTTTTTCTGAAATCGTGTTCAATTTTAATTTTAGAAACATTAGTTTTTCTTGTCAGTAAAATTACTTGAAAGTCTATGGAAATGCTTTTAACTTATCCACATAATTAGTGCGTTAAAATTGCAATACATTTCAAACGGCTGAAAATTGTCTAAACTTATTATCTGCCACTTTTTCTGAAATCGTGTTCAATTTTAATTTTAGAAACATTAGTTTTTCATGTCAATAAAACTACTTGAAAGTAAGTGGAAATGCTTTTAATTTATCCACATAATTAGTGCGTTAAAAGTGCAATACATTTCTAACGGCTGAAAATTGTCTAAACTTATGATCTGCAAATTTTTGTAAAATCGCCTTCTACTCAATTTTGATTTCAGAAACATTAGTTTTTCTTGTCCGTAAAATTACTTGAAAGTCAGTGGAAATGCTTTTAACTTATCCACATAATTAGTGCGTTGAAATTGCAATACATATCAAAGTGCTGAAAATTGTCTAAACTTATGATCTGCAATTTTTTTTCAAATCACATTGTACCCAATTTTATTTTTAGAAATATTGGTTTTTCTCGTCAGTAAAGTCACTTGCAAGTCAGTGGAAATGCTTTTAACTTATCCACATAATTAGTGCGTTAAAATTGCAATACATTTCTAACGGCTGAAAATTGTCTAAACTTATGATCTGCAAATTTTTGTAAAATCGCCTTCTACTCAATTTTGATTTCAGAAACATTAGTTTTTCTTGTCCGTAAAATTACTTGAAAGTCTGTGGAAATGCTTTTAACTTATCCACATAATTAGTGCGTTAAAATGGCAATACATTTCAAAGTGCTAAAAATTGTCTGAACTTATGATCTGCAATTTTTTTGGAATAACCTTCTACTCAATTTTCTTTTCAGAAATATTGGTTTTTCTGGTCAGAAAAATTACTTGAAAGTCTGTGGAAATGCTTTTAACTTATCCAAATAATTAGTGCATTAAAATTGCAATACATTTCAAAGTGCTGAAAATTGTCTAAACATGATCTGCAATTATTTTTTAAATCCCCTTCTATTCAATTTTGACTTTTTAAACATTGGTTTTTCTTATAAGTAATATCACTTGCAAGTCACTGGAAATGCTTTTAACTTATTCACATAATTAGTGCGTTAAAATTGCAATACATTTCAATCGGCTGAAAATTGTCTAAACTTATGATCTGCAATTGTTTTTCTAGTAACCTTTTACTCAATTTTGACTTTTTAAACATTGGTTTTTCTTATAAGTAAAATCACCAGCAAGTCAGTGGAAATGCTTTTAACTTATCCACATAATTAGTGCGTTAAAATTGCAATACATTTCAAACGGCTGAAAATTGTCTAAACTTATTATCTGCCACTTTTTCTGAAATCGTGTTCAATTTTAATTTTAGAAACATTAGTTTTTCATGTCAATAAAATTACTTGAAAGTAAGTGGAAATGCTTTTAATTTATCCACATAATTAGTGCGTTAAAAGTGCAATACATTTCTAACGGCTGAAAATTGTCTAAACTTATGATCTGCAAATTTTTGTAAAATCGCCTTCTACTCAATTTTGATTTCAGAAACATTAGTTTTTCTTGTCCGTAAAATTACTTGAAAGTCAGTGGAAATGCTTTTAACTTATCCACATAATTAGTGCGTTGAAATTGCAATACATATCAAAGTGCTGAAAATTGTCTAAACTTATGATCTGCAATTTTTTTTCAAATCACATTCTACCCAATTTTATTTTTAGAAATATTGGTTTTTCTCGTCAGTAAAGTCACTTGCAAGTCAGTGGAAATGCTTTTAACTTATCCACATAATTAGTGCGTTAAAATTGCAATACATTTCAAACGGCTGAAAATTGTCTAAACTTATGATCTGCAATTGTTTTTCTAGTAATCTTTTACTCAATTTTGACTTTTTAAACATTGGTTTTTCTTATAAGTAAAATCACTTGCAAGTCAGTGGAAATGCTTTTAACTTATCCACATAATTAGTGCGTTAAAATTGCAATACATTTCAAACGGCTGAAAATTGTCTAAACTTATTATCTGCCACTTTTTCTGAAATCGTGTTCAATTTTAATTTTAGAAACATTAGTTTTTCTTGTCAGTAAAATTACTTGAAAGTCTATGGAAATGCTTTTAACTTATCCACATAATTAGTGCGTTAAAATTGCAATACATTTCAAACGGCTGAAAATTGTCTAAACTTATTATCTGCTACTTTTTCTGAAATCGTGTTCAATTTTAATTTTAGAAACATTAGTTTTTCTTGTCAGTAAAATTACTTGAAAGTAAGTTGAAATGCTTTTAACTTATCCACATAATTAGTGCGTTAAAAGTGCAATACATTTCTAACGGCTGAAAATTGTCTAAACTTATGATCTGCAAATTTTTGTAAAATCGCATTCTACTCAATTTTGATTTCAGAAACATTAGTTTTTCTTGTCCGTAAAATTACTTGAAAGTCAGTGGAAATGCTTTTAACTTATCCATATAATTAGTGCGTTAAAATTGCAATACATTTCAAACCGCTGAAAATTGTCTAAACTTATGATCTGCAACTTATTTTCAAATCGTCTTTAATTTTAATTTTAGAAACATTAGTTTTTCTTGTCAGTAAAATTACTTGAAAGTCTGTGGAAATGCTTTTAACTTATCCACATAATTAATGCGTTAAAATTGCAATACATTTCAAACGGCTGCAAATTGTCTAAACTTATGATCTGCAATTTTTTTGGAATAACCTTCTACTCAATTTTCTTTTTTAGAAATATTGGTTTTTCTTGTCAGAAAAATTACTTGAAAGTATGTGGAAATGCTTTTAACTTATCCACATAATTAGTGCATTAAAATTGCAATACATTTCAAAGTGCTGAAAATTGTCTAAACATGATCTGCAATTTTTTTTTAAATCCCCTTCTATTCAATTTTGACTTTTTAAACATTGGTTTTTCTTATAAGTAATATCACTTGCAAGTCACTGGAAATGCTTTTAACTTATTCACATAATTAGTGCGTTAAATTTGCAATACATATCAAAGTGCTGAAAATTGTCTAAACTTATGATCTGCAACTTTTTTTCAAATCGTCTTTAATTTTAATTTTAGAATTATTAGTTTTTCTTGTCAGTAAAATTACTTGAAAGTCAGTGGAAATGCTTTTAACTTATCCACATAATTAGTGCGTTAAAAGTGCAATACATTTCTAACGGCTGAAAATTGTCTAAACTTATGATCTGCAACTTTTTGTAAAATCGTCTTTAATTTTAATTTTAGAAACATTAGTTTTTCTTGTCAGTAAAATTACTTGAAAGTCTGTGGAAATGCTTTTAACTTATCCACATAATTAATGCGTTAAAATTGCAATACATTTCAAACGGCTGAAAATTGTCTAAACTTATGATCTGCAATTTTTTTGTAAAATCGCCTTCTACTCAATTTTGATTTCAGAAACATTAGTTTTTCTTGTCAGTAAAATTACTTGAAAGTCAGTGGAAATGCTTTTAACTTATCCACATAATTAATGCGTTAAAATTGCAAGACATTTCAAACGGCTGAAAATTGTCTTAACTTATTATCTGCCACTTTTTCTGAAATCGTGTTCAATTTTAATTTTAGAAACATTAGTTTTTCTTGTCAGTAAAATTACTTGAAAGTCTATGGAAATGCTTTTAACTTATCCACATAATTAGTTCGTTAAAATTGCAAGACATTTCAAACGGCTGAAAATTGTCTTAACTTATTATCTGCCACTTTTTCTGAAATCGTGTTCAATTTTGATATCAGAAACATTAGTTTTTCTTGTCCGTAAAATTACTTGAAAGTCAGTGGAAATGCTTTTAACTTATCCACATAATTAGTGCGTTAAAATGGCAATACATTTCAAAGTGCTAAAAATTGTCTGAACTTATGATCTGCAATTTTTTTGGAATAAACTTCTACTCAATTTTCTTTTTAAAAATATTGGTTTTTCTTGTCAGAAAAATTACTTGAAAGTCTGTGGAAATGCTTTTAACTTATCCACATAATTAGTGCATTAAAATTGCAATACATTTCAAAGTGCTGAAAATTGTCTAAACATGATCTGCAATTATTTTTTAAATCCCCTTCTATTCAATTTTGACTTTTTAAACATTGGTTTTTCTTATAAGTAATATCACTTGCAAGTCACTGGAAATGCTTTTAACTTATTCACATAATTAGTGCGTTAAATTTGCAATACATATCAAAGTGCTGAAAATTGTCTAAACTTATGAGCTGCAATTTTTTTTCAAATCACATTCTACCCAATTTTGATTTTAGAAATATTGGTTTTTCTCGTCAGTAAAATCACTTGCAAGTCAGTGGAAATGCTTTTAACTTATCCACATAATTAGTGCGTTAAAATTGCAATACATTTCAAACGGCTGAAAATTGTCTAAACTTATGATCTGCAATTGTTTTTCTAGTAACCTTTTACTCAATTTTGACTTTTTAAACATTGGTTTTTCTTATAAGTAAAATCACTTGCAAGTCAGTGGAAATGCTTTTAACTTATCCACATAATTAATGCGTTAAAATTGCAAGACATTTCAAACGGCTGAAATTTGTCTAAACGTATTATCTGCCACTTTTTCTAAAATCGTGTTCAATTTTAATTTTAGAAACATTAGTTTTTCTTGTCAGTAAAATTACTTGAAAGTCTATGGATATGCTTTTAACTTATCCACATAATTAGTGCGTTAAAATTTACAATACATTTCAAACGGCTGAAAATTGTCTAAACTTATTATCTGCCACTTTTTCTGAAATCGTGTTCAATTTAAATTTTAGAAACATTAGTTTTTCTTGTCAGTAAAATTACTTCAAAGTAAGTGGAAATGCTTTTAACTTATCCACATAATTAGTGCGTTAAAAGTGCAATACATTTCTAACGGCTGAAAATTGTCTAAACTTATGATCTGCAAATTTTTGTAAAATCGCCTTCTACTCAATTTTGATTTCAGAAACATTAGTTTTTCTTGTCCGTAAAATTACTTGAAAGTCTGTGGAAATGCTTTTAACTTATCCACATAATTAGTGCGTTAAAATGGCAATACATTTCAAAGTGCTAAAAATTGTCTGAACTTATGATCTGCAATTTTTTTGGAATAACCTTCTACTCAATTTTCTTTTCAGAAATATTGGTTTTTCTGGTCAGAAAAATTACTTGAAAGTCTGTGGAAATGCTTTTAACTTATCCAAATAATTAGTGCATTAAAATTGCAATACATTTCAAAGTGCTGAAAATTGTCTAAACATGATCTGCAATTATTTTTTAAATCCCCTTCTATTCAATTTTGACTTTTTAAACATTGGTTTTTCTTATAAGTAATATCACTTGCAAGTCACTGGAAATGCTTTTAACTTATTCACATAATTAGTGCGTTAAATTTGCAATACATATCAAAGAGCTGAAAATTGTCTAAACTTATGATCTGCAATTTTTTTTCAAATCACATTCTACCCAATTTTGATTTTAGAAATATTGGTTTTTCTCGTCAGTAAAATCACTTGCAAGTCAGTGGAAATGCTTTTAACTTATCCACATAATTAGTGCGTTAAAATTGCAATACATTTCAAACGGCTGAAAATTGTCTAAACTTATTATCTGCCACTTTTTCTGAAATCGTGTTCAATTTTAATTTTAGAAACATTAGTTTTTCTTGTCAGTAAAATTACTTGAAAGTCTATGGAAATGCTTTTAACTTATCCACATAATTAGTGCGTTAAAATTGCAATACATTTCAAACGGCTGAAAATTGTCTAAACTTATTATCTGCCACTTTTTCTGAAATCGTGTTCAATTTTAATTTTAGAAACATTAGTTTTTCATGTCAATAAAATTACTTGAAAGTAAGTGGAAATGCTTTTAACTTATCCACATAATTAGTGCGTTAAAATGGCAATACATTTCAAAGTGCTAAAAATTGTCTGAACTTATGATCTGCAATTTTTTTGGAATAACCTTCTACTCAATTTTCTTTTCAGAAATATTGGTTTTTCTGGTCAGAAAAATTACTTGAAAGTCTGTGGAAATGCTTTTAACTTATCCACATAATTAGTGCGTTAAAATGGCAATACATTTCAAAGTGCTAAAAATTGTCTGAACTTATGATCTGCAATTTTTTTGGAATAACCTTCTACTCAATTTTCTTTTTAGAAATATTGGTTTTTCTTGTCAGAAAAACTACTTGAAAGTCTGTGGAAATGCTTTTAACCTATCCACATAATTAGTGCATTAAAATTGCAATACATTTCAAAGTGCTGAAAATTGTCTAAACATGATCTGCAATTATTTTTTAAATCCCCTTCTATTCAATTTTGACTTTTTAAACATTGGTTTTTCTTATAAGTAATATCACTTGCAAGTCACTGGAAATGCTTTTAACTTATCCACATAATTAGTGCGTTAAAATTGCAATACATTTCAAACGGCTGAAAATTGTCTAAACTTATTATCTGCCACTTTTTCTGAAATCGTGTTCAATTTTAATTTTAGAAACATTAGTTTTTCATGTCAATAAAATTACTTGAAAGTAAGTGGAAATGCTTTTAACTTATCCACATAATTAGTGCGTTAAATTTGCAATACATATCAAAGTGCTGAAAATTGTCTAAACTTATGATCTGCAATTTTTTTTCAAATCACATTCTACCCAATTTTGATTTTAGAAATATTGGTTTTTCTCGTCAGTAAAATCACTTGCAAGTCAGTGGAAATGCTTTTAACTTATCCACATAATTAGTGCGTTAAAATTGCAATACATTTCAAACGGCTGAAAATTGTCTAAACTTATGATCTGCAATTGTTTTTCTAGTAATCTTTTACTCAATTTTGACTTTTTAAACATTGGTTTTTCTTATAAGTAAAATCACTTGCAAGTCAGTGGAAATGCTTTTAACTTATCCACATAATTAGTGCGTTAAAATTGCAATACATTTCAAACGGCTGAAAATTGTCTAAACTTATTATCTGCCACTTTTTCTGAAATCGTGTTCAATTTTAATTTTAGAAACATTAGTTTTTCTTGTCAGTAAAATTACTTGAAAGTCTATGGAAATGCTTTTAACTTATCCACATAATTAGTGCGTTAAAATTGCAATACATTTCAAACAGCTGAAAATTGTCTAAACTTATTATCTGCTACTTTTTCTGAAATCGTGTTCAATTTTAATTTTAGAAACATTAGTTTTTCTTGTCAGTAAAATTACTTGAAAGTAAGTTGAAATGCTTTTAACTTATCCACATAATTAGTGCGTTAAAAGTGCAATACATTTCTAACGGCTGAAAATTGTCTAAACTTATGATCTGCAAATTTTTGTAAAATCGCATTCTACTCAATTTTGATTTCAGAAACATTAGTTTTTCTTGTCCGTAAAATTACTTGAAAGTCAGTGGAAATGCTTTTAACTTATCCACATAATTAGTGCGTTAAAATTGCAATACATTTCCAACCGCTGAAAATTGTCTAAACTTATGATCTGCAACTTATTTTCAAATCGTCTTTAATTTTAATTTTAGAAACATTGGTTTTTCTTGTCAGTAAAATTACTTGAAAGTCAGTGGAAATGCTTTTAACTTATCCACATAATTAGTGCGTTAAAATTGCAATACATTTCAAAGTGCTGAAAATTGTCTAAACTTATGATCTGCAACTTTTTTTCAAATCGCCTTCTACTCAATTTTGCTTTTAGTAACATTCGTTTTTCTTGTCAGTAAAATTACTTAAAAGTCAGTGGAAAAGCTTTTAATGTATCCACATAATTAGTGCGTTAAAATTGCAATACATTTCAAACGGCTGAATTTGTCTAAACTTATGATCTGCAACTTTTTTTCAAATCGTCTTTAATTTTAATTTTAGAAACATTAGTTTTTCTTGTCAGTAAAATTACTTGAAAGTCTGTGGAAATGCTTTTAACTTATCCACATAATTAGTGCGTTAAAATTGCAATACATTTCAAATGGCTGAAAATTGTCTAAACTTATGATCTGCAATTTTTTTGAAATAACCTTCTACTCAATTTTCTTTTTAGAAATATTGGTTTTTCTTGTCAGAAAAATTACTTGAAAGTCTGTGGAAATGCTTTTAATTTATCCACATAATTAGTGCATTAAAATTGCAATACATTTCAAAGTGCTGAAAATTGTCTAAACATGATCTGCAATTATTTTTTAAATCCCCTTCTATTCAATTTTGACTTTTTAAACATTGGTTTTTCTTATAAGTAATATCACTTGCAAGTCACTGGAAATGCTTTTAACTTATTCACATAATTAGTGCTTTAAATTTGCAATACATATCAAAGTGCTGAAAATTGTCTAAACTTATGATCTGCAATTTTTTTTCAAATCACTTTCTACCCAATTTTGATTTTAGAAATATTGGTTTTTCTCGTCAGTAAAATTACTTGAAAGTCAGTGGAAATGCTTTTAACTTATCCACATAATTAGTGCGTTAAAATTGCAATACATTTCAAAGTGCTGAAAATTGTCTAAACTTATGATCTGCAATTGTTTTTCTAGTAACCTTTTACTCAATTTTGTATTTTTTAAACATTGGTTTTTCTTATAAGTAAAATCACTTGCAAGTCAGTGGAAATGCTTTTAACTTATCCACATAATTAGTGCGTTAAAATTGCAATACATTTCAAACGGCTGAAAATTGTCTAAACATGATCTGCAATTATTTTTTAAATCCCCTTCTATTCAATTTTGACTTTTTAAACATTGGTTTTTCTTATAAGTAATATCACTTGCAAGTCACTGGAAATGCTTTTAACTTATTCACATAATTAGTGCGTTAAATTTGCAATACATATCAAAGTGCTGAAAATTGTCTAAACTTATGATCTGCAATTTTTTTTCAAATCACTTTCTACCCAATTTTGATTTTAGAAATATTGGTTTTTCTCGTCAGTAAAATTACTTGAAAGTCAGTGGAAATGCTTTTAACTTATCCACATAATTAGTGCGTTTAAATTGCAATACATTTCAAAGTGCTGAAAATTGTCTAAACTTATGATCTGCAATTTTTTTTCAAATCACTTTCTACCCAATTTTGATTTTAGAAATATTGGTTTTTCTCGTCAGTAAAATTACTTGAAAGTCAGTGGAAATGCTTTTAACTTATCCACATAATTAGTGCGTTAAAATTGCAATACATTTCAAAGTGCTGAAAATTGTCTAAACTTATGATCTGCAATTGTTTTTCTAGTAACCTTTTACTCAATTTTGTATTTTTTAAACATTGGTTTTTCTTATAAGTAAAATCACTTGCAAGTCAGTGGAAATGCTTTTAACTTATCCACATAATTAGTGCGTTAAAATTGCAATACATTTCAAACGGCTGAAAATTGTCTAAACTTATTATCTGCCACTTTTTCTGAAATTGTGTTCAATTTTAATTTTAGAAACATTAGTTTTTCTTGTCAGTAAAATTACTTGAAAGTCAGTGGAAATGCTTTTAACTTATTCACATAATTAGTGCGTTAAAAGTGCATTACATTTCTAACGGCTGAAAATTGTCTAAACTTATGATCTGCAAATTTTTGTAAAATCGCCTTCTACTCAATTTTGATTTCAGAAACATTAGTTTTTCTTGTCCGTAAAATTACTTGAAAGTCAGTGGAAATGCTTTTAACTTATCCACATAATTAGTGCGTTAAAATTGCAATACATTTCAAACGGCTGAAAATTGTCTAAACTTATGATCTGCAACTTTTTTTCAAATCGTCTTTAATTTTAATTTTAGAAACATTAGTTTTTCTTGTCAGTAAAATTACTTGAAAGTCAGTGGAAATGCTTTTAACTTATCCCCATAATTAGTGCGTTAAAAGTGCAATACATTTCTAACGGCTGAAAATTGTCTAAACTTATGATCTGCAACTTTTTTTCAAATCGTCTTTAATTTTAATTTTAGAAACATTAGTTTTTCTTGTCAGTAAAATTACTTGAAAGTCTGTGGAAATGCTTTTAACTTATCCACATAATTAGTGTGTTAAAATTGCAATACATTTCAAACGGCTGAAAATTGTCTAAACTGAAGAGCTGGAACTTGTTTTCAAATCGTCTTCTACTCAATTTTAATTTTAGAAACATTGGTTTTTCTTGTCAGTAAAATTACTTGAAAGTCAGTGGAAATGCTTTTAACTTATCCACATAATTAGTGCGTTAAAATTGCAATACATTTCAAAGTGCTGAAAATTGTCTAAACTTATGATCTGCAACTTTTTTTCAAATCGCCTTCTGCTCAATTTTGATTTTAGAAACATTCGTTTTTCTTGTCAGTAAAATTACTTAAAAGTCAGTGGAAAAGCTTTTCATGTATCCACATAATTAGTGCGTTAAAATTGCAATACATTTCAAACGGCTGAATTTGTCTAAACTTATGATCTGCAACTTTTTTTCAAATCGTCTTTAATTTTAATTTTAGAAACATTAGTTTTTCTTGTCAGTAAAATTACTTGAAAGTCTGTGGAAATGCTTTTAAGTTATCCACATAATTAGTGCGTTAAAATTGCAATACATTTCAAATGGCTGAAAATTGTCTAAACTTATGATCTGCAATTTTTTTGGAATAACCTTCTACTCAACTTGCTTTTTAGAAATATTGGTTTTTCTTGTCAGAAAAATTACTTGAAAGTCTGTGGAAATGCTTTTAATTTATCCACATAAATAGTGCATTAAAATTGCAATACATTTCAAAGTGCTGAAAATTGTCTAAACATGATCTGCAATTATTTTTTAAATCCCCTTCTATTCAATTTTGACTTTTTAAACATTGGTTTTTCTTATAAGTAATATCACTTGCAAGTCACTGGAAATGCTTTTAACTTATTCACATAATTAGTGCGTTAAATTTGCAATACATATCAAAGTGCTGAAAATTGTCTAAACTTATGATCTGCAATTTTTTTTCAAATCACTTTCTACCCAATTTTGATTTTAGAAATATTGGTTTTTCTCGTCAGTAAAATTACTTGAAAGTCAGTGGATATGCTTTTAACTTATCCACATAATTAGTGCGTTAAAATTGCAATACATTTCAAAGTGCTGAAAATTGTCTAAACTTATGATCTGCAATTGTTTTTCTAGTAACCTTTTACTCAATTTAGACTTTTTAAACATTGGTTTTTCTTATAAGTAAAATCACTTGCAAGTCAGTGGAAATGCTTTTAACTTATCCACATAATTAGTGCGTTAAAATTGCAATACATTTCAAACGGCTTAAAATTGTCTAAACTTATGATCTGCAATTGTTTTTCTAGTAACCTTTTACTCAATTTTGACTTTTTAAACATTGGTTTTTCTTGTCAGTAAAATCACTTGCAAGTCAGTGGAAATGCTTTTAACTTATCCACATAATTAGTGCGTTAAAATTGCAATACATTTCAAACGGCTGAAAATTGTCTAAACTTATTATCTGCCACTTTTTCTGAAATTGTGTTCAATTTGAATTTTAGAAATATTAGTTTTTCTTGTCAGTAAAATTACTTGAAAGTCAGTGGAAATGCTTTTAACTTATCCACATAATTAGTGCGTTAAAAGTGCATTACATTTCTAACGGCTGAAAATTGTCTAAACTTATGATCTGCAAATTTTTGTAAAATCGCCTTCTACTCAATTTTGATTTCAGAAACATTAGTTTTTCTTGTCCGTAAAATTACTTGAAAGTCAGTGGAAATGCTTTTAACTTATCCACATAATTAGTGCGTTAAAATTGCAATACATTTCAAACGGCTGAAAATTGTCTAAACTTATGATCTGCAACTTTTTTTCAAATCGTCTTTAATTTTAATTTTAGAAACATTAGTCTTTCTTGTCAGTAAAATTACTTGAAAGTCAGTGGAAATGCTTTTAACTTATCCCCATAATTAGTGCGTTAAAAGTGCAATACATTTCAAACGGCTGAAAATTGTCTAAACTTATGATCTGCAACTTTTTTTCAAATCGTCTTTAATTTTAATTTTAGAAACATTAGTTTTTCTTGTCAGTAAAATTACTTGAAAGTCAGTGGAAATGCTTTTAACTTATCCCCATAATTAGTGCGTTAAAAGTGCAATACATTTCAAACGGCTGAAAATTGTCTAAACTTAAGAGCTGGAACTTGTTTTCAAATCGTCTTCTACTCAATTTTAATTTTAGAAACATTGGTTTTTCTTGTCAGTAAAATCACTTGCAAGTCAGTGGAAATGCTTTTAACGTATCCACATAATTAGTGCGTTAAAATTGCAATACATTTCAAAGTGCTGAAAATTGTCTAAACTTATGATCTGCAACTTTTTTTCAAATCGCCTTCTACTCAATTTTGATTTTAGAAACATTCGTTTTTCTTGTCAGTAAAATTACTTAAAAGTCAGTGGAAAAGCTTTTAATGTATCCACATAATTAGTGCGTTAAAATTGCAATACATTTCAAACGGCTGAATTTGTCTAAACTTATGATCTGCAACTTTTTTTCAAATCGTCTTTAATTTTAATTTTAGAAACATTAGTTTTTCTTGTCAGTAAAATTACTTGAAAGTCTGTGGAAATGCTTTTAAGTTATCCACATAATTAGTGCGTTAAAATTGCAATACATTTCAAATGGCTGAAAATTGTCTAAACTTATGATCTGCAATTTTTTTGGAATAACCTTCTACTCAATTTTCTTTTTAGAAATATAGGTTTTTCTTGTCAGAAAAATTACTTGAAAGTCTGTGGAAATGCTTTTAATTTATCCACATAATTAGTGCATTAAAATTGCAATACATTTCAAAGTGCTGAAAATTGTCTAAACATGATCTGCAATTATTTTTTAAATCCCCTTCTATTCAATTTTGACTTTTTAAACATTGGTTTTTCTTATAAGTAATATCACTTGCAAGTCACTGGAAATGCTTTTAACTTATTCACATAATTAGTGCGTTAAATTTGCAATACATATCAAAGTGCTGAAAATTGTCTAAACTTATGATCTGCAATTTTTTTTCAAATCACTTTCTACCCAATTTTGATTTTAGAAATATTGGTTTTTCTCGTCAGTAAAATTACTTGAAAGTCAGTGGATATGCTTTTAACTTATCCACATAATTAGTGCGTTAAAATTGCAATACATTTCAAAGTGCTGAAAATTGTCTAAACTTATGATCTGCAATTGTTTTTCTAGTAACCTTTTACTCAATTTAGACTTTTTAAACATTGGTTTTTCTTATAAGTAAAATCACTTGCAAGTCAGTGGAAATGCTTTTAACTTATCCACATAATTAGTGCGTTAAAATTGCAATACATTTCAAACGGCTTAAAATTGTCTAAACTTATGATCTGCAATTGTTTTTCTAGTAACCTTTTACTCAATTTTGATTTTTTAAACATTGATTTTTCTTGTCAGTAAAATCACTTGCAAGTCAGTGGAAATGCTTTTAACTTATCCACATAATTAGTGCGTTAAAATTGCAATACATTTCAAACGGCTGAAAATTGTCTAAACTTATTATCTGCCACTTTTTCTGAAATTGTGTTCAATTTTAATTTTAGAAACATTAGTTTTTCTTGTCAGTAAAATTACTTGAAAGTCAGTGGAAATGCTTTTAACTTATCCACATAATTAGTGCGTTAAAAGTGCATTACATTTCTAACGGCTGAAAATTGTCTAAACTTATGATCTGCAAATTTTTGTAAAATCGCCTTCTACTCAATTTTGATTTCAGAAACATTAGTTTTTCTTGTCCGTAAAATTACTTGAAAGTCAGTGGAAATGCTTTTAACTTATCCCCATAATTAGTGCGTTAAAAGTGCAATACATTTCTAACGGCTGAAAATTGTCTAAACTTATGATCTGCAACTTTTTGTAAAATCGTCTTTAATTTTAATTTTATAAACATTAGTTTTTCTTGTCAGTAAAATTACTTGAAAGTCTGTGGAAATGCTTTTAACTTATCCACAAAATTAATGCGTTAAAATTGCAATACATTTCAAACGGCTGAAAATTGTCTAAACTTATGAGCTGGAACTTGTTTTCAAATCGTCTTCTACTCAATTTTAATTTTAGAAACATTGGTTTTTCTTGTCAGTAAAATTACTTAAAAGTCAGTGGAAAAGCTTTTAACGTATCCACATAATTAGTGCGTTAAAATTGCAATACATTTCAAACGGCTGAATTTGTCTAAACTTATGATCTGCAACTTTTTTTCAAATCGTCTTTAATTTTAATTTTAGAATCATTAGTTTTTCTTGTCAGTAAAATTACTTGAAAGTCAGTGGAAATGCTTTTAACTTATCCACATAATTAGTGCGTTAAAATTGCAATACATTTCAAACGGCTGAAAATTGTCTAAACTTATTATCTGCCACTTTTTCTGAAATTGTGTTCAATTTTAATTTTAGAAACATTAGTTTTTCTTGTCAGTAAAATTACTTGAAAGTCAGTGGAAATGCTTTTAACTTATTCACATAATTAGTGCGTTAAAAGTGCATTACATTTCTAACGGCTGAAAATTGTCTAAACTTATGATCTGCAAATTTTTGTAAAATCGCCTTCTACTCAATTTTGATTTCAGAAACATTAGTTTTTCTTGTCCGTAAAATTACTTGAAAGTCAGTGGAAATGCTTTTAACTTATCCACATAATTAGTGCGTTAAAATTGCAATACATTTCAAACGGCTGAAAATTGTCTAAACTTATGATCTGCAACTTTTTTTCAAATCGTCTTTAATTTTAATTTTAGAAACATTAGTTTTTCTTGTCAGTAAAATTACTTGAAAGTCTGTGGAAATGCTTTTAACTTATCCACATAATTAGTGCGTTAAAATTGCAATACATTTCAAACGGCTGAAAATTGTCTAAACTTATTATCTGCCACTTTTTCTGAAATCGTGTTCAATTTTAATTTTAGAAACATTAGTTTTTCATGTCAATAAAATTACTTGAAAGTAAGTGGAAATGCTTTTAACTTATCCACATAATTAGTGCGTTAAAATGGCAATACATTTCAAAGTGCTAAAAATTGTCTGAACTTATGATCTGCAATTTTTTTGGAATAACCTTCTACTCAATTTTCTTTTCAGAAATATTGGTTTTTCTGGTCAGAAAAATTACTTGAAAGTCTGTGGAAATGCTTTTAACTTATCCACATAATTAGTGCGTTAAAATGGCAATACATTTCAAAGTGCTAAAAATTGTCTGAACTTATGATCTGCAATTTTTTTGGAATAACCTTCTACTCAATTTTCTTTTTAGAAATATTGGTTTTTCTTGTCAGAAAAACTACTTGAAAGTCTGTGGAAATGCTTTTAACCTATCCACATAATTAGTGCATTAAAATTGCAATACATTTCAAAGTGCTGAAAATTGTCTAAACATGATCTGCAATTATTTTTTAAATCCCCTTCTATTCAATTTTGACTTTTTAAACATTGGTTTTTCTTATAAGTAATATCACTTGCAAGTCACTGGAAATGCTTTTAACTTATCCACATAATTAGTGCGTTAAAATTGCAATACATTTCAAACGGCTGAAAATTGTCTAAACTTATTATCTGCCACTTTTTCTGAAATCGTGTTCAATTTTAATTTTAGAAACATTAGTTTTTCATGTCAATAAAATTACTTGAAAGTAAGTGGAAATGCTTTTAACTTATCCACATAATTAGTGCGTTAAATTTGCAATACATATCAAAGTGCTGAAAATTGTCTAAACTTATGATCTGCAATTTTTTTTCAAATCACATTCTACCCAATTTTGATTTTAGAAATATTGGTTTTTCTCGTCAGTAAAATCACTTGCAAGTCAGTGGAAATGCTTTTAACTTATCCACATAATTAGTGCGTTAAAATTGCAATACATTTCAAACGGCTGAAAATTGTCTAAACTTATGATCTGCAATTGTTTTTCTAGTAATCTTTTACTCAATTTTGACTTTTTAAACATTGGTTTTTCTTATAAGTAAAATCACTTGCAAGTCAGTGGAAATGCTTTTAACTTATCCACATAATTAGTGCGTTAAAATTGCAATACATTTCAAACGGCTGAAAATTGTCTAAACTTATTATCTGCCACTTTTTCTGAAATCGTGTTCAATTTTAATTTTAGAAACATTAGTTTTTCTTGTCAGTAAAATTACTTGAAAGTCTATGGAAATGCTTTTAACTTATCCACATAATTAGTGCGTTAAAATTGCAATACATTTCAAACAGCTGAAAATTGTCTAAACTTATTATCTGCTACTTTTTCTGAAATCGTGTTCAATTTTAATTTTAGAAACATTAGTTTTTCTTGTCAGTAAAATTACTTGAAAGTAAGTTGAAATGCTTTTAACTTATCCACATAATTAGTGCGTTAAAAGTGCAATACATTTCTAACGGCTGAAAATTGTCTAAACTTATGATCTGCAAATTTTTGTAAAATCGCATTCTACTCAATTTTGATTTCAGAAACATTAGTTTTTCTTGTCCGTAAAATTACTTGAAAGTCAGTGGAAATGCTTTTAACTTATCCACATAATTAGTGCGTTAAAATTGCAATACATTTCCAACCGCTGAAAATTGTCTAAACTTATGATCTGCAACTTATTTTCAAATCGTCTTTAATTTTAATTTTAGAAACATTGGTTTTTCTTGTCAGTAAAATTACTTGAAAGTCAGTGGAAATGCTTTTAACTTATCCACATAATTAGTGCGTTAAAATTGCAATACATTTCAAAGTGCTGAAAATTGTCTAAACTTATGATCTGCAACTTTTTTTCAAATCGCCTTCTACTCAATTTTGATTTTAGTAACATTCGTTTTTCTTGTCAGTAAAATTACTTAAAAGTCAGTGGAAAAGCTTTTAATGTATCCACATAATTAGTGCGTTAAAATTGCAATACATTTCAAACGGCTGAATTTGTCTAAACTTATGATCTGCAACTTTTTTTCAAATCGACTTTAATTTTAATTTTAGAAACATTAGTTTTTCTTGTCAGTAAAATTACTTGAAAGTCTGTGGAAATGCTTTTAACTTATCCACATAATTAGTGCGTTAAAATTGCAATACATTTCAAATGGCTGAAAATTGTCTAAACTTATGATCTGCAATTTTTTTGAAATAACCTTCTACTCAATTTTCTTTTTAGAAATATTGGTTTTTCTTGTCAGAAAAATTACTTGAAAGTCTGTGGAAATGCTTTTAATTTATCCACATAATTAGTGCATTAACATTGCAATACATTTCAAAGTGCTGAAAATTGTCTAAACATGATCTGCAATTATTTTTTAAATCCCCTTCTATTCAATTTTGACTTTTTAAACATTGGTTTTTCTTATAAGTAATATCACTTGCAAGTCACTGGAAATGCTTTTAACTTATTCACATAATTAGTGCTTTAAATTTGCAATACATATCAAAGTGCTGAAAATTGTCTAAACTTATGATCTGCAATTTTTTTTCAAATCACTTTCTACCCAATTTTGATTTTAGAAATATTGGTTTTTCTCGTCAGTAAAATTACTTGAAAGTCAGTGGAAATGCTTTTAACTTATCCACATAATTAGTGCGTTAAAATTGCAATACATTTCAAAGTGCTGAAAATTGTCTAAACTTATGATCTGCAATTGTTTTTCTAGTAACCTTTTACTCAATTTTGTATTTTTTAAACATTGGTTTTTCTTATAAGTAAAATCACTTGCAAGTCAGTGGAAATGCTTTTAACTTATCCACATAATTAGTGCGTTAAAATTGCAATACATTTCAAACGGCTGAAAATTGTCTAAACATGATCTGCAATTATTTTTTTAATCCCCTTCTATTCAATTTTGACTTTTTAAACATTGGTTTTTCTTATAAGTAATATCACTTGCAAGTCACTGGAAATGCTTTTAACTTATTCACATAATTAGTGCGTTAAATTTGCAATACATATCAAAGTGCTGAAAATTGTCTAAACTTATGATCTGCAATTTTTTTTCAAATCACTTTCTACCCAATTTTGATTTTAGAAATATTGGTTTTTCTCGTCAGTAAAATTACTTGAAAGTCAGTGGAAATGCTTTTAACTTATCCACATAATTAGTGCGTTAAAATTGCAATACATTTCAAACGGCTGAAAATTGTCTAAACTTATGATCTGCAACTTTTTTTCAAATCGTCTTTAATTTTAATTTTAGAAACATTAGTTTTTCTTGTCAGTAAAATTACTTGAAAGTCAGTGGAAATGCTTTTAACTTATCCCCATAATTAGTGCGTTAAAAGTGCAATACATTTCTAACGGCTGAAAATTGTCTAAACTTATGATCTGCAACTTTTTTTCAAATCGTCTTTAATTTTAATTTTAGAAACATTAGTTTTTCTTGTCAGTAAAATTACTTGAAAGTCTGTGGAAATGCTTTTAACTTATCCACATAATTAGTGCGTTAAAATTGCAATACATTTCAATCGGCTGAAAATTGTCTAAACTTATTATCTGCCACTTTTTCTGAAATCGTGTTCAATTTTAATTTTAGAAACATTAGTTTTTCATGTCAATAAAATTACTTGAAAGTAAGTGGAAATGCTTTTAACTTATCCACATAATTAGTGCGTTAAAATGGCAATACATTTCAAAGTGCTAAAAATTGTCTGAACTTATGATCTGCAATTTTTTTTGGAATAACCTTCTACTCAATTTTCTTTTCAGAAATATTGGTTTTTCTGGTCAGAAAAATTACTTGAAAGTCTGTGGAAATGCTTTTAACTTATCCACATAATTAGTGCGTTAAAATGGCAATACATTTCAAAGTGCTAAAAATTGTCTGAACTTATGATCTGCAATTTTTTTGGAATAACCTTCTACTCAATTTTCTTTTTAGAAATATTGGTTTTTCTTGTCAGAAAAACTACTTGAAAGTCTGTGGAAATGCTTTTAACCTATCCACATAATTAGTGCATTAAAATTGCAATACATTTCAAAGTGCTGAAAATTGTCTAAACATGATCTGCAATTATTTTTTAAATCCCCTTCTATTCAATTTTGACTTTTTAAACATTGGTTTTTCTTATAAGTAATATCACTTGCAAGTCACTGGAAATGCTTTTAACTTATCCACATAATTAGTGCGTTAAAATTGCAATACATTTCAAACGGCTGAAAATTGTCTAAACTTATTATCTGCCACTTTTTCTGAAATCGTGTTCAATTTTAATTTTAGAAACATTAGTTTTTCATGTCAATAAAATTACTTGAAAGTAAGTGGAAATGCTTTTAACTTATCCACATAATTAGTGCGTTAAATTTGCAATACATATCAAAGTGCTGAAAATTGTCTAAACTTATGATCTGCAATTTTTTTTCAAATCACATTCTACCCAATTTTGATTTTAGAAATATTGGTTTTTCTCGTCAGTAAAATCACTTGCAAGTCAGTGGAAATGCTTTTAACTTATCCACATAATTAGTGCGTTAAAATTGCAATACATTTCAAACGGCTTAAAATTGTCTAAACTTATGATCTGCAATTGTTTTTCTAGTAATCTTTTACTCAATTTTGACTTTTTAAACATTGGTTTTTCTTATAAGTAAAATCACTTGCAAGTCAGTGGAAATGCTTTTAACTTATCCACATAATTAGTGCGTTAAAATTGCAATACATTTCAAACGGCTGAAAATTGTCTAAACTTATTATCTGCCACTTTTTCTGAAATCGTGTTCAATTTTAATTTTAGAAACATTAGTTTTTCTTGTCAGTAAAATTACTTGAAAGTCTATGGAAATGCTTTTAACTTATCCACATAATTAGTGCGTTAAAATTGCAATACATTTCAAACAGCTGAAAATTGTCTAAACTTATTATCTGCTACTTTTTCTGAAATCGTGTTCAATTTTAATTTTAGAAACATTAGTTTTTCTTGTCAGTAAAATTACTTGAAAGTAAGTTGAAATGCTTTTAACTTATCCACATAATTAGTGCGTTAAAAGTGCAATACATTTCTAACGGCTGAAAATTGTCTAAACTTATGATCTGCAAATTTTTGTAAAATCGCATTCTACTCAATTTTGATTTCAGAAACATTAGTTTTTCTTGTCCGTAAAATTACTTGAAAGTCAGTGGAAATGCTTTTAACTTATCCACATAATTAGTGCGTTAAAATTGCAATACATTTCCAACCGCTGAAAATTGTCTAAACTTATGATCTGCAACTTATTTTCAAATCGTCTTTAATTTTAATTTTAGAAACATTGGTTTTTCTTGTCAGTAAAATTACTTGAAAGTCAGTGGAAATGCTTTTAACTTATCCACATAATTAGTGCGTTAAAATTGCAATACATTTCAAAGTGCTGAAAATTGTCTAAACTTATGATCTGCAACTTTTTTTCAAATCGCCTTCTACTCAATTTTGATTTTAGTAACATTCGTTTTTCTTGTCAGTAAAATTACTTAAAAGTCAGTGGAAAAGCTTTTAATGTATCCACATAATTAGTGCGTTAAAATTGCAATACATTTCAAACGGCTGAATTTGTCTAAACTTATGATCTGCAACTTTTTTTCAAATCGTCTTTAATTTTAATTTTAGAAACATTAGTTTTTCTTGTCAGTAAAATTACTTGAAAGTCTGTGGAAATGCTTTTAACTTATCCACATAATTAGTGCGTTAAAATTGCAATACATTTCAAATGGCTGAAAATTGTCTAAACTTATGATCTGCAATTTTTTTGAAATAACCTTCTACTCAATTTTCTTTTTAGAAATATTGGTTTTTCTTGTCAGAAAAATTACTTGAAAGTCTGTGGAAATGCTTTTAATTTATCCACATAATTAGTGCATTAAAATTGCAATACATTTCAAAGTGCTGAAAATTGTCTAAACATGATCGGCAATTATTTTTTAAATCCCCTTCTATTCAATTTTGACTTTTTAAACATTGGTTTTTCTTATAAGTAATATCACTTGCAAGTCACTGGAAATGCTTTTAACTTATTCACATAATTAGTGCTTTAAATTTGCAATACATATCAAAGTGCTGAAAATTGTCTAAACTTATGATCTGCAATTTTTTTTCAAATCACTTTCTACCCAATTTTGATTTTAGAAATATTGGTTTTTCTCGTTAGTAAAATTACTTGAAAGTCAGTGGAAATGCTTTTAACTTATCCACATAGTTAGTGCGTTTAAATTGCAATACATTTCAAAGTGCTGAAAATTGTCTAAACTTATGATCTGCAATTTTTTTTCAAATCACTTTCTACCCAATTTTGATTTTAGAAATATTGGTTTTTCTCGTCAGTAAAATTACTTGAAAGTCAGTGGAAATGCTTTTAACTTATCCACATAATTAGTGCGTTAAAATTGCAATACATTTCAAAGTGCTGAAAATTGTCTAAACTTATGATCTGCAATTGTTTTTCTAATAACCTTTTACTCAATTTTGTATTTTTTAAACATTGGTTTTTCTTATAAGTAAAATCACTTGCAAGTCAGTGGAAATGCTTTTAACTTATCCACATAATTAGTGCGTTAAAATTGCAATACATTTCAAACGGCTGAAAATTGTCTAAACTTATTATCTGCCACTTTTTCTGAAATTGTGTTCAATTTTAATTTTAGAAACATTAGTTTTTCTTGTCAGTAAAATTACTTGAAAGTCAGTGGAAATGCTTTTAACTTATTCACATAATTAGTGCGTTAAAAGTGCATTACATTTCTAACGGCTGAAAATTGTCTAAACTTATGATCTGCAAATTTTTGTAAAATCGCCTTCTACTCAATTTTGATTTCAGAAACATTAGTTTTTCTTGTCCGTAAAATTACTTGAAAGTCAGTGGAAATGCTTTTAACTTATCCACATAATTAGTGCGTTAAAATTGCAATACATTTCAAACGGCTGAAAATTGTCTAAACTTATGATCTGCAACTTTTTTTCAAATCGTCTTTAATTTTAATTTTAGAAACATTAGTTTTTCTTGTCAGTAAAATTACTTGAAAGTCAGTGGAAATGCTTTTAACTTATCCCCATAATCAGTGCGTTAAAAGTGCAATACATTTCTAACGGCTGAAAATTGTCTAAACTTATGATCTGCAACTTTTTTTCAAATCGTCTTTAATTTTAATTTTAGAAACATTAGTTTTTCTTGTCAGTAAAATTACTTGAAAGTCTGTGGAAATGCTTTTAACTTATCCACATAATTAGTGTGTTAAAATTGCAATACATTTCAAACGGCTGAAAATTGTCTAAACTGAAGAGCTGGAACTTGTTTTCAAATCGTCTTCTACTCAATTTTAATTTTAGAAACATTGGTTTTTCTTGTCAGTAAAATTACTTGAAAGTCAGTGGAAATGCTTTTAACTTATCCACATAATTAGTGCGTTAAAATTGCAATACATTTCAAAGTGCTGAAAATTGTCTAAACTTATGATCTGCAACTTTTTTTCAAATCGCCTTCTGCTCAATTTGGATTTTAGAAACATTCGTTTTTCTTGTCAGTAAAATTACTTAAAAGTCAGTGGAAAAGCTTTTAATGTATCCACATAATTAGTGCGTTAAAATTGCAATACATTTCAAACGGCTGAATTTGTCTAAACTTATGATCTGCAACTTTTTTTCAAATCGTCTTTAATTTTAATTTTAGAAACATTAGTTTTTCTTGTCAGTAAAATTACTTGAAAGTCTGTGGAAATGCTTTTAAGTTATCCACATAATTAGTGCGTTAAAATTGCAATACATTTCAAATGGCTGAAAATTGTCTAAACTTATGATCTGCAATTTTTTTGGAATAACCTTCTACTCAACTTGCTTTTTAGAAATATTGGTTTTTCTTGTCAGAAAAATTACTTGAAAGTCTGTGGAAATGCTTTTAATTTATCCACATAAATAGTGCATTAAAATTGCAATACATTTCAAAGTGCTGAAAATTGTCTAAACATGATCTGCAATTATTTTTTAAATCCCCTTCTATTCAATTTTGACTTTTTAAACATTGGTTTTTCTTATAAGTAATATCACTTGCAAGTCACTGGAAATGCTTTTAACTTATTCACATAATTAGTGCGTTAAATTTGCAATACATATCAAAGTGCTGAAAATTGTCTAAACTTATGATCTGCAATTTTTTTTCAAATCACTTTCAACCCAATTTTGATTTTAGAAATATTGGTTTTTCTCGTCAGTAAAATTACTTGAAAGTCAGTGGATATGCTTTTAACTTATCCACATAATTAGTGCGTTAAAATTGCAATACATTTCAAAGTGCTGAAAATTGTCTAAACTTATGATCTGCAATTGTTTTTCTAGTAACCTTTTACTCAATTTAGACTTTTTAAACATTGGTTTTTCTTATAAGTAAAATCACTTGCAAGTCAGTGGAAATGCTTTTAACTTATCCACATAATTAGTGCGTTAAAATTGCAATACATTTCAAACGGCTTAAAATTGTCTAAACTTATGATCTGCAATTGTTTTTCTAGTAACCTTTTACTCAATTTTGACTTTTTAAACATTGGTTTTTCTTGTCAGTAAAATCACTTGCAAGTCAGTGGAAATGCTTTTAACTTATCCACATAATTAGTGCGTTAAAATTGCAATACATTTCAAACGGCTGAAAATTGTCTAAACTTATTATCTGCCACTTATTCTGAAATTGTGTTCAATTTGAATTTTAGAAATATTAGTTTTTCTTGTCAGTAAAATTACTTGAAAGTCAGTGGAAATGCTTTTAACTTATCCACATAATTAGTGCGTTAAAAGTGCATTACATTTCTAACGGCTGAAAATTGTCTAAACTTATGATCTGCAAATTTTTGTAAAATCGCCTTCTACTCAATTTTGATTTCAGAAACATTAGTTTTTCTTGTCAGTAAAATTACTTGAAAGTCAGTGGAAATGCTTTTAACTTATCCACATAATTAGTGCGTTAAAATTGCAATACATTTCAAACGGCTGAAAATTGTCTAAACTTATGATCTGCAACTTTTTTTCAAATCGTCTTTAATTTTAATTTTAGAAACATTAGTTTTTCTTGTCAGTAAAATTACTTGAAAGTCAGTGGAAATGCTTTTAACTTATCCCCATAATTAGTGCGTTAAAAGTGCAATACATTTCAAACGGCTGAAAATTGTCTAAACTTATGATCTGCAACTTTTTTTCAAATCGTCTTTAATTTTAATTTTAGAAACATTAGTTTTTCTTGTCAGTAAAATTACTTGAAAGTCAGTGGAAATGCTTTTAACTTATCCCCATAATTAGTGCGTTAAAAGTGCAATACATTTCAAACGGCTGAAAATTGTCTAAACTTAAGAGCTGGAACTTGTTTTCAAATCGTCTTCTACTCAATTTTAATTTTAGAAACATTGGTTTTTCTTGTCAGTAAAATCACTTGCAAGTCAGTGGAAATGCTTTTAACTTATCCACATAATTAGTGCGTTAAAATTGCAATACATTTCAAAGTGCTGAAAATTGTCTAAACTTATGATCTGCAACTTTTTTTCAAATCGCCTTCTACTCAATTTTGATTTTAGAAACATTCGTTTTTCTTGTCAGTAAAATTACTTAAAAGTCAGTGGAAAAGCTTTTAATGTATCCACATAATTAGTGCGTTAAAATTGCAATACATTTCAAACGGCTGAATTTGTCTAAACTTATGATCTGCCACTTTTTTTCAAATCGTCTTTAATTTTAATTTTAGAAACATTAGTTTTTCTTGTCAGTAAAATTACTTGAAAGTCTGTGGAAATGCTTTTAAGTTATCCACATAATTAGTGCGTTAAAATTGCAATACATTTCAAATGGCTGAAAATTGTCTAAACTTATGATCTGCAATTTTTTTGGAATAACCTTCTACTCAATTTTCTTTTTAGAAATATAGGTTTTTCTTGTCAGAAAAATTACTTGAAAGTCTGTGGAAATGCTTTTAATTTATCCACATAATTAGTGCATTAAAATTGCAATACATTTCAAAGTGCTGAAAATTGTCTAAACATGATCTGCAATTATTTTTTAAATCCCCTTCTATTCAATTTTGACTTTTTAAACATTGGTTTTTCTTATAAGTAATATCACTTGCAAGTCACTGGAAATGCTTTTAACTTATTCACATAATTAGTGCGTTAAATTTGCAATACATATCAAAGTGCTGAAAATTGTCTAAACTTATGATCTGCAATTTTTTTTCAAATCACTTTCTACCCAATTTTGATTTTAGAAATATTGGTTTTTCTCGTCAGTAAAATTACTTGAAAGTCAGTGGATATGCTTTTAACTTATCCACATAATTAGTGCGTTAAAATTGCAATACATTTCAAAGTGCTGAAAATTGTCTAAACTTATGATCTGCAATTGTTTTTCTAGTAACCTTTTACTCAATTTAGACTTTTTAAACATTGGTTTTTCTTATAAGTAAAATCACTTGCAAGTCAGTGGAAATGCTTTTAACTTATCCACATAATTAGTGCGTTAAAATTGCAATACATTTCAAACGGCTTAAAATTGTCTAAACTTATGATCTGCAATTGTTTTTCTAGTAACCTTTTACTCAATTTTGATTTTTTAAACATTGGTTTTTCTTGTCAGTAAAATCACTTGCAAGTCAGTGGAAATGCTTTTAACTTATCCACATAATTAGTGCGTTAAAATTGCAATACATTTCAAACGGCTGAAAATTGTCTAAACTTATTATCTGCCACTTTTTCTGAAATTGTGTTCAATTTTAATTTTAGAAACATTAGTTTTTCTTGTCAGTAAAATTACTTGAAAGTCAGTGGAAATGCTTTTAACTTATCCACATAATTAGTGCGTTAAAAGTGCATTACATTTCTAACGGCTGAAAATTGTCTAAACTTATGATCTGCAAATTTTTGTAAAATCGCCTTCTACTCAATTTTGATTTCAGAAACATTAGTTTTTCTTGTCAGTAAAATTACTTGAAAGTCTATGGAAATGCTTTTAACTTATCCACATAATTAGTGCGTTAAAATTGCAATACATTTCAAACGGCTGAAAATTGTCTAAACTTATTATCTGCCACTTTTTCTGAAATCGTGTTCAAATTTAATTTCAGAAACATTAGTTTTTCTTGTCAGTAAAATTACTTGAAAGTAAGTGGAAAGGCTTTTAACTTATCCACATAATTAGTGCGTTAAAAGTGTAATACATTTCTAACGGCTGAAAATTGTCTAAACTTATTATCTGCAACTTTTTGTAAAATCGTCTTTAATTTTATTTTTAGAAACATTAGTTTTTCTTGTCAGTAAAATTACTTGAAAGTCAGTGGAAATGCTTTTAACTTATCCACATAATTAGTGCGTTAAAATTGCAATACATTTCAAACGGCTGAAAATTGTCTAAACTTATTATCTGCCACTTTTTCTGAAATTGTGTTCAATTTTAATTTTAGAAACATTAGTTTTTCTTGTCAGTAAAATTACTTGAAAGTCAGTGGAAATGCTTTTAACTTATTCACATAATTAGTGCGTTAAAAGTGCATTACATTTCTAACGGCTGAAAATTGTCTAAACTTATGATGTGCAAATTTTTGTAAAATCGCCTTCTACTCAATTTTGATTTTAGAAACATTAGTTTTTCTTGTCCGTAAAATTACTTGAAAGTCAGTGGAAATGCTTTTAACTTATCCACATAATTAGTGCGTTAAAATTGCAATACATTTCACACGGCTGAAAATTGTCTAAACTTATGATCTGCAACTTTTTTTCAAATCGTCTTTAATTTTAATTTTAGAAACATTAGTTTTTCTTGTCAGTAAAATTACTTGAAAGTCAGTGGAAATGCTTTTAACTTATCCCCATAATTAGTGCGTTAAAAGTGCAATACATTTCTAACGGCTGAAAATTGTCTAAACTTATGATCTGCAACTTTTTTTCAAATCGTCTTTAATTTTAATTTTAGAAACATTAGTTTTTCTTGTCAGTAAAATTACTTGAAAGTCTGTGGAAATGCTTTTAACTTATCCACATAATTAGTGTGTTAAAATTGCAATACATTTCAAACGGCTGAAAATTGTCTAAACTTAAGAGCTGGAACTTGTTTTCAAATTGTCTTCTACTCAATTTTAATTTTAGAAACATTGGTTTTTCTTGTCAGTAAAATTACTTGAAAGTCAGTGGAAATGCTTTTAACTTATCCACATAATTAGTGCGTTAAAATTGCAATACATTTCAAAGTGCTGAAAATTGTCTAAACTTATGATCTGCAACTTTTTTTCAAATCGCCTTCTACTCAATTTTGATTTTAGAAACATTCGTTTTTCTTGTCAGTAAAATTACTTAAAAGTCAGTGGAAAAGCTTTTAATGTATCCACATAATTAGTGCGTTAAAATTGCAATACATTTCAAACGGCTGAATTTGTCTAAACTTATGATCTGCAACTTTTTTTCAAATCGTCTTTAATTTTAATTTTAGAAACATTAGTTTTTCTTGTCAGTAAAATTACTTGAAAGTCTGTGGAAATGCTTTTAAGTTATCCACATAATTAGTGCGTTAAAATTGCAATACATTTCAAATGGCTGAAAATTGTCTAAACTTTTGATCTGCAATTTTTTTGGAATAACCTTCTACTCAATTTTCTTTTTAGAAATATTGGTTTTTCTTGTCAGAAAAATTACTTGAAAGTCTGTGGAAATGCTTTTAATTTATCCACATAATTAGTGCATTAAAATTGCAATACATTTCAAAGTGCTGAAAATTGTCTAAACATGATCTGCAATTATTTTTTAAATCCCCTTCTATTCAATTTTGACTTTTTAAACATTGGTTTTTCTTATAAGTAATATCACTTGCAAGTCACTGGAAATGCTTTTAACTTATTCACATAATTAGTGCGTTAAATTTGCAATACATATCAAAGTGCTGAAAATTGTCTAAACTTATGAGCTGGAACTTGTTTTCAAATCGTCTTCTACTCAATTTTAATTTTAGAAACATTGGTTTTTCTTGTCAGTAAAATTACTTGAAAGTCAGTGGAAATACTTTTAACTTATCCACATAATTAGTGCGTTAAAATTGCAACACATTTCAAAGTGCTGAAAATTGTCTAAACTTATGATCTGCAACTTTTTTTCAAATCGCCTTCTACTCAATTTTGATTTTAGAAACATTCGTTTTTCTTGTCAGTAAAATTACTTAAAAGTCTGTGGAAAAGCTTTTAACGTATCCACATAATTAGTGCGTTAAAATTGCAATACATTTCAAACGGCTGAATTTGTCTAAACTTATGATCTGCAACTTTTTTTCAAATCGTCTTTAATTTTAATTTTAGAAACATTAGTTTTTCTTGTCAGTAAAATTACTTGAAAGTCAGTGGAAATGCTTTTAACTTATCCACATAATTAGTGCGTTAAAATTGCAATACATTTCAAACGGCCGAAAATTGTCTAAACTTATTATCTGCCACTTTTTCTGAAATTGTGTTCAATTTTAATTTTAGAAACATTAGTTTTTCTTGTCAGTAAAATTACTTGAAAGTCAGTGGAAATGCTTTTAACTTATTCACATAATTAGTGCGTTAAAAGTGCATTACATTTCTAACGGCTGAAAATTGTCTAAACTTATGATCTGCAAATTTTTGTAAAATCGCCTTCTACTCAATTTTGATTTCAGAAACATTAGTTTTTCTTGTCAGTAAAATTACTTGAAAGTCAGTGGAAATGCTTTTAACTTATCCACATAATTAGTGCGTTAAAATTGCAATACATTTCAAACGGCTGAAAATTGTCTAAACTTATGATCTGCAACTTTTTTTCAAATCGTCTTTAATTTTAATTTTAGAAACATTAGTTTTTCTTGTCAGTAAAATTACTTGAAAGTCAGTGGAAATGCTTTTAACTTATCCCCATAATTAGTGCGTTAAAAGTGCAATACATTTCTAACGGCTGAAAATTGTCTAAACTTATGATCTGCAACTTTTTTTCAAATCGTCTTTAATTTTAATTTTAGAAACATTAGTTTTTCTTGTCAGTAAAATTACTTGAAAGTCTGTGGAAATGCTTTTAACTTATCCACATAATTAGTGTGTTAAAATTGCAATACATTTCAAACGGCTGAAAATTGTCTAAACTTAAGAGCTGGAACTTGTTTTCAAATCGTCTTCTACTCAATTTTAATTTTAGAAACATTGGTTTTTCTTGTCAGTAAAATTACTTGAAAGTCAGTGGAAATGCTTTTAACTTATCCACATAATTAGTGCGTTAAAATTTCAATACATTTCAAAGTGCTGAAAATTGTCTAAACTTATGATCTGCAACTTTTTTTCAAATCGCCTTCTACTCAATTTTGATTTTAGAAACATTCGTTTTTCTTGTCAGTAAAATTACTTAAAAGTCAGTGGAAAAGCTTTTAATGTATCCACATAATTAGTGCGTTAAAATTGCAATACATTTCAAACGGCTGAATTTGTCTAAACTTATGATCTGCAACTTTTTTTCAAATCGTCTTTAATTTTAATTTTAGAAATATTGGTTTTTCTCGTCAGTAAAATTACTTGAAAGTCAGTGGATATGCTTTTAACTTATCCACATAATTAGTGCGTTAAAATTGCAATACATTTCAAAGTGCTGAAAATTGTCTAAACTTATGATCTGCAATTGTTTTTCTAGTAACCTTTTACTCAATTTAGACTTTTTAAACATTGGTTTTTCTTATAAGTAAAATCACTTGCAAGTCAGTGGAAATGCTTTTAACTTATCCACATAATTAGTGCGTTAAAATTGCAATACATTTCAAACGGCTTAAAATTGTCTAAACTTATGATCTGCAATTGTTTTTCTAGTAACCTTTTACTCAATTTTGACTTTTTAAACATTGGTTTTTCTTGTCAGTAAAATCACTTGCAAGTCAGTGGAAATGCTTTTAACTTATCCATATAATTAGTGCGTTAAAATTGCAATACATTTCAAACGGCTGAAAATTGTCTAAACTTATTATCTGCCACTTTTTCTGAAATTGTGTTCAATTTGAATTTTAGAAATATTAGTTTTTCTTGTCAGTAAAATTACTTGAAAGTCAGTGGAAATGCTTTTAACTTATCCACATAATTAGTGCGTTAAAAGTGCATTACATTTCTAACGGCTGAAAATTGTCTAAACTTATGATCTGCAAATTTTTGTAAAATCGCCTTCTACTCAATTTTGATTTCAGAAACATTAGTTTTTCTTGTCCGTAAAATTACTTGAAAGTCAGTGGAAATGCTTTTAACTTATCCACATAATTAGTGCGTTAAAATTGCAATACATTTCAAACGGCTGAAAATTGTCTAAACTTATGATCTGCAACTTTTTTTCAAATCGTCTTTAATTTTAATTTTAGAAACATTAGTTTTTCTTGTCAGTAAAATTACTTGAAAGTCTGTGGAAATGCTTTTAACTTATCCACATAATTAATGCGTTAAAATTGCAATACATTTCAAACGGCTGAAAATTGTCTAAACTTATGATCTGCAATTTTTTGTAAAATCGCCTTCTACTCAATTTTGATTTCAGAAACATTAGTTTTTCTTGTCAGTAAAATTACTTGAAAGTCAGTGGAAATGCTTTTAACTTATCCACATAATTAGTGCGTTAAAATTGCAATACATTTCAAAGTGCTGAAAATTGTCTAAACTTATGATCTGCAACTTTTTTTCAAATCGCCTTCTACTCAATTTTGATTTTAGAAACATTCGTTTTTCTTGTCAGTAAAATTACTTAAAAGTCAGTGGAAAAGCTTTTAATGTATCCACATAATTAGTGCGTTAAAATTGCAATACATTTCAAACGGCTGAATTTGTCTAAACTTATGATCTGCAACTTTTTTTCAAATCGTCTTTAATTTTAATTTTAGAAACATTAGTTTTTCTTGTCAGTAAAATTACTTGAAAGTCTGTGGAAATGCTTTTAAGTTATCCACATAATTAGTGCGTTAAAATTGCAATACATTTCAAATGGCTGAAAATTGTCTAAACTTATGATCTGCAATTTTTTTGGAATAACCTTCTACTCAATTTTCTTTTTAGAAATATTGGTTTTTCTTGTCAGAAAAATTACTTGAAAGTCTGTGGAAATGCTTTTAACTTATTCACATAATTAGTGCGTTAAATTTGCAATACATATCAAAGTGCTGAAAATTGTCTAAACTTATGATCTGCAATTTTTTTTCAAATCACTTTCTACCCAATTTTGATTTTAGAAATATTGGTTTTTCTCGTCAGTAAAATTACTTGAAAGTCAGTGGATATGCTTTTAACTTATCCACATAATTAGTGCGTTAAAATTGCAATACATTTCAAAGTGCTGAAAATTGTCTAAACTTATGATCTGCAATTGTTTTTCTAGTAACCTTTTACTCAATTTAGACTTTTTAAACATTGGTTTTTCTTATAAGTAAAATCACTTGCAAGTCAGTGGAAATGCTTTTAACTTATCCACATAATTAGTGCGTTAAAATTGCAATACATTTCAAACGGCTTAAAATTGTCTAAACTTATGATCTGCAATTGTTTTTCTAGTAACCTTTTACTCAATTTTGACTTTTTAAACATTGGTTTTTCTTGTCAGTAAAATCACTCGCAAGTCAGTTTAAATGCTTTTAACTTATCCACATAATTAGTGCGTTAAAATTGCAATACATTTCAAACGGCTGAAAATTGTCTAAACTTATTATCTGCCACCTTTTCTGAAATTGTGTTCAATTTTAATTTTAGAAACATTAGTTTTTCTTGTCAGTAAAATTACTTGAAAGTCAGTGGAAATGCTTTTAACTTATCCACATAATTAGTGCGTTAAAAGTGCATTACATTTCTAACGGCTGAAAATTGTCTAAACTTATGATCTGCAAATTTTTGTAAAATCGTCTTTAATTTTAATTTTAGAAACATTAGTTTTTCTTGTTAGTAAAATTACTTGAAAGTCTGTGGAAATGCTTTTAACTTATCCACATAATTAATGCGTTAAAATTGCAATACATTTCAAACGGCTGAAAATTGTCTAAACTTATGATCTGCAATTTTTTGTAAAATCGCCTTCTACTCAATTTTGATTTCAGAAACATTAGTTTTTCTTGTCAGTAAAATTACTTGAAAGTCAGTGGAAATGCTTTTAACTTATCCACATAATTAGTGCATTAAAATTGCAATACATTTCAAAGTGCTGAAAATTGTCTAAACATGATCTGCAATTATTTTTTAAATCCCCTTCTATTCAATTTTGACTTTTTAAACATTGGTTTTTCTTATAAGTAATATCACTTGCAAGTCACTGGAAATGCTTTTAACTTATCCACATAATTAGTGCGTTAAAATTGCAATACATTTCAAAGTGCTGAAAATTGTCTAAACTTATGATCTGCAACTTTTTTTCAAATCGCCTTCTACTCAATTTTGATTTTAGAAACATTCGTTTTTCTTGTCAGTAAAATTACTTAAAAGTCAGTGGAAAAGCTTTTAACGTATTCAAATAATTAGTGCGTTAAAATTGCAATACATTTCAAACGGCTGAAAATTGTCTAAACTTATGATCTGCAACTTTTTTTCAAATCGTCTTTAATTTTAATTTTAGAAACATTAGTTTTTCTTGTCAGTAAAATTACTTGAAAGTCTGTGGAAATGCTTTTAACTTATCCACATAATTAGTGCATTAAAATTGCAATACATTTCAAAGTGCTGAAAATTGTCTAAACATGATCTGCAATTATTTTTTAAATCCCCTTCTATTCAATTTTGACTTTTTAAACATTGGTTTTTCTTATAAGTAATATCACTTGCAAGTCACTGGAAATGCTTTTAACTTATTCACATAATTAGTGCGTTAAATTTGCAATACATATCAAAGTGCTGAAAATTGTCTAAACTTATGATCTGCAATTTTTTTTCAAATCACTTTCTACCCAATTTTGATTTTAGAAATATTGGTTTTTCTCGTCAGTAAAATTACTTGAAAGTCAGTGGATATGCTTTTAACTTATCCACATAATTAGTGCGTTAAAATTGCAATACATTTCAAAGTGCTGAAAATTGTCTAAACTTATGATCTGCAATTGTTTTTCTAGTAACCTTTTACTCAATTTAGACTTTTTAAACATTGGTTTTTCTTATAAGTAAAATCACTTGCAAGTCAGTGGAAATGCTTTTAACTTATCCACATAATTAGTGCGTTAAAATTGCAATACATTTCAAACGGCTGAAAATTGTCTAAACTTATGATCTGCAATTGTTTTTCTAGTAACCTTTTACTCAATTTTGACTTTTTAAACATTGGTTTTTCTTGTCAGTAAAATCACTTGCAAGTCAGTGGAAATGCTTTTAACTTATCCACATAATTAGTGCGTTAAAATTGCAATACATTTCAAACGGCTGAAAATTGTCTAAACTTATTATCTGCCACTTTTTCTGAAATTGTGTTCAATTTTAATTTTAGAAACATTAGTTTTTCTTGTCAGTAAAATTACTTGAAAGTCAGTGGAAATGCTTTTAACTTATCCATATAATTAGTGCGTTAAAAGTGCATTGCATTTCTAACGGCTGAAAATTGTCTAAACTTATGATCTGCAAATTTTTGTAAAATCGCCTTCTACTCAATTTTGATTTCAGAAACATTAGTTTTTCTTGTCCGTAAAATTACTTGAAAGTCAGTGGAAATGCTTTTAACTTATCCACATAATTAGTGCGTTAAAATTGCAATACATTTCAAACGGCTGAAAATTGTCTAAACTTATGATCTGCAACTTTTTTTCAAATCGTCTTTAATTTTAATTTTAGAAACATTAGTTTTTCTTGTCAGTAAAATTACTTGAAAGTCAGTGGAAATGCTTTTAACTTATCCCCATAATTAGTGCGTTAAAAGTGCAATACATTTCTAACGGCTGAAAATTGTCTAAACTTATGATCTGCAACTTTTTGTAAAATCGTCTTTAATTTTAATTTTATAAACATTAGTTTTTCTTGTCAGTAAAATTACTTGAAAGTCTGTGGAAATGCTTTTAACTTATCCAAAAAATTAATGCGTTAAAATTGCAATACATTTCAAACGGCTGAAAATTGTCTAAACTTATGATCTGCAATTTTTTGTAAAATCGCCTTCTACTCAATTTTGATTTCAGAAACATTAGTTTTTCTTGTCAGTAAAATTACTTGAAAGTCAGTGGAAATGCTTTTAACCTATCCACATAATTAGTGCGTTAAAATTGCAATACATTTCAAAGTGCTGAAAATTGTCTAAACTTATGATCTGCAACTTTTTTTCAAATCGCCTTCTACTCAATTTTGATTTTAGAAACATTCGTTTTTCTTGTCAGTAAAATTACTTAAAAGTCAGTGGAAAAGCTTTTAACGTATCCACATAATTAGTGCGTTAAAATTGCAATACATTTCAAACGGCTGAAAATTGTCTAAACTTATTATCTGCCACTTTTTCTGAAATTGTGTTCAATTTTAATTTTAGAAACATTAGTTTTTCTTGTCAGTAAAATTACTTGAAAGTCAGTGGAAATGCTTTTAACTTATCCACATAATTAGTGCGTTAAAAGTGCATTACATTTCTAACGGCTGAAAATTGTCTAAGCTTATGATCTGCAAATTTTTGTAAAATCGCCTTCTACTCAATTTTGATTTCAGAAACATTAGTTTTTCTTGTCCGTAAAATTACTTGAAAGTCAGTGGAAATGCTTTTAACTTATCCACATAATTAGTGCGTTAAAATTGCAATACATTTCAAACGGCTGAAAATTGTCTAAACTTATGATCTGCAACTTTTTTTCAAATCGTCTTTAATTTTAATTTTAGAAACATTAGTTTTTCTTGTCAGTAAAATTACTTGAAAGTCAGTGGAAATGCTTTTAACTTATCCCCATAATTAGTGCGTTAAAAGTGCAATACATTTCTAACGGCTGAAAATTGTCTAAACTTATGATCTGCAACTTTTTGTAAAATCGTCTTTAATTTTAATTTTATAAACATTAGTTTTTCTTGTCAGTAAAATTACTTGAAAGTCTGTGGAAATGCTTTTAACTTATCCAAAAAATTAATGCGTTAAAATTGCAATACATTTCAAACGGCTGAAAATTGTCTAAACTTATGATCTGCAATTTTTTGTAAAATCGCCTTCTACTCAATTTTGATTTCAGAAACATTAGTTTTTCTTGTCAGTAAAATTACTTGAAAGTCAGTGGAAATGCTTTTAACCTATCCACATAATTAGTGTGTTAGAATTGCAATACATTTCAAACGGCTGAAAATTGTCTAAACTTATGAGCTGGAACTTGTTTTCAAATCGTCTTCTACTCAATTTTAATTTTAGAAACATTGGTTTTTCTTGTCAGTAAAATTACTTGAAAGTCAGTGGAAATGCTTTTAACTTATCCACATAATTAGTGCGTTAAAATTGCAATACATTTCAAAGTGCTGAAAATTGTCTAAACTTATGATCTGCAACTTTTTTCAAATCGCCTTCTACTCAATTTTGATTTTAGAAACATTCGTTTTTCTTGTCAGTAAAATTACTTAAAAGTCAGTGGAAAAGCTTTTAACGTATCCACATAATTAGTGCGTTAAAATTGCAATACATTTCAAACGGCTGAATTTGTCTAAACTTATGATCTGCAACTTTTTTTCAAATCGTCTTTAATTTTAATTTTAGAAACATTAGTTTTTCTTGTCAGTAAAATTACTTGAAAGTCTGTGGAAATGCTTTTAACTTATCCACATAATTAGTGCGTTAAAATTGCAATACATTTCAAATGGCTGAAAGTTGTCTAAACTTATGATCTGCAATTTTTTTGGAATAACCTTCTACTCAATTTTCTTTTTAGAAATATTGGTTTTTCTTGTCAGAAAAATTACTTGAAAGTCTGTGGAAATGCTTTTAACTTATCCACATAATTAGTGCATTAAAATTGCAATACATTTCAAAGTGCTGAAAATTGTCTAAACATGATCTGCAATTATTTTTTAAATCCAATTCTATTCAATTTTGACTTTTTAAACATTGGTTTTTCTTATAAGTAATATCACTTGCAAGTCACTGGAAATGCTTTTAACTTATTCACATAATTAGTGCATTAAATTTGCAATACATATCAAAGTGCTGAAAATTGTCTAAACTTATGATCTGCAATTTTTTTTAAAATCACTTTCTACCCAATTTTGATTTTAGAAATATTTGTTTTTCTCGTCAGTAAAATTACTTGAAAGTCAGTGGAAATGCTTTTAACTTATCCACATAATTAGTGCGTTAAAATTGCAATACATTTCAAAGTGCTGAAAATTGTCTAAACTTATGATCTGCAATTGTTTTTCTAGTAACCTTTTACTCAATTTTGACTTTTTAAACATTGGTTTTTCTTGTCAGTAAAATCACTTGCAAGTCAGTTTAAATGCTTTTAACTTATCCACATAATTAGTGCGTTAAAATTGCAATACATTTCAAACGGCTGAAAATTGTCTAAACTTATTATCTGCCACTTTTTCTGAAATTGTGTTCAATTTTAATTTTAGAAACATTAGTTTTTCTTGTCAGTAAAATTACTTGAAAGTCAGTGGAAATGCTTTTAACTTATCCACATAATTAGTGCGTTAAAAGTGCATTACATTTCTAACGGCTGAAAATTGTCTAAACTTATGATCTGAAAATTTTTGTAAAATCGCCTTCTACTCAATTTTGATTTCAGAAACATTAGTTTTTCTTGTCAGTAAAATTACTTGAAAGTCAGTGGAAATGCTTTTAACTTATCCACATAATTAGTGCGTTAAAATTGCAATACATTTCAAACGGCTGAAAATTGTCTAAACTTATGATCTGCAATTTTTTGTAAAATCGCCTTCAACTCAATTTTGATTTCAGAAACATTAGTTTTTCTTGTCAGTAAAATTACTTGAAAGTCAGTGGAAATGCTTTTAACTTATCCACATAATTAGTGCGTTAAAATTGCAATACATTTCAAAGTGCTGAAAATTGTCTAAACTTATGATCTGCAACTTTTTTTCAAATCGCCTTCTACTCAATTTTGATTTTAGAAACATTCGTTTTTCTTTTCAGTAAAATTACTTAAAAGTCAGTGGAAAAGCTTTTAACGTATTCACATAATTAGTGCGTTAAAATTGCAATACATTTCAAACGGCTGAAAATTGTCTAAACTTATGATCTGCAACTTTTTTTCAAATCGTCTTTAATTTTAATTTTAGAAACATTAGTTTTTCTTGTCAGTAAAATTACTTGAAAGTCTGTGGAAATGCTTTTAACTTATCCACATAATTAGTGCGTTAAAATTGCAATACATTTCAAACGGCTTAAAATTGTCTAAACTTATGATCTGCAATTTTGGGTAAAATCGCCTTCTACTCAATTTCATTTCAGAAACATTAGTTTTTCTCGTCAGTAAAATTACTTGAAAGTCAGTGGAAATGCTTTTAACTTATCCACATAATTAGTGCGTTAAAATTGCAATACATTTCAAACGGCTGAAAATTGTCTAAACTTATGAGCTGGAACTTGTTTTCAAATCGCCTTCTACTCAATTTTAATTTTAGAAACATTGGTTTTTCTTGTCAATAAAATTACTTGAAACTCAATGGAAATGCTTTTAACTTAGCCACATAATTAGTGCGTTAAAATTGCAATACATTTCAAAGTGCTGAAAATTGTCTAAAAATGATCTGCAATTATTTTTTAAATCCCCTTCTATTCAATTTTGACTTTTTAAACATTGGTTTTTCTTATAAGTAATATGACTTGCAAGTCACTGGAAATGCTTTTAACTTATTCACATAATTAGTGCGTTAAATTTGCAATACATATCAAAGTGCTGAAAATTGTCTAAACTTATGATCTGCAACTTTTTTTCAAATCACATTCTACCCAATTTTGATTTTAGAAATATTGGTTTTTCTCGTCAGTAAAATTACTTGAAAGTCAGTGGAAATGCTTTTAACTTATCCACATAATTAGTGCGTTAAAATTGCAATACATTTCAAAGTGCTGAAAATTGTCTAAACTTATGATCTGCAATTGTTTTTCTAGTAACCTTTTACTCAATTTTGACTTTTTAAACATTGGTTTTTCTTATAAGTAAAATCACTTGCAAGTCAGTGGAAATGCTTTTAACTTATCCACATAATTAGTGCGTTAAAATTGCAATACATTTCAAACGGCTGAAAATTGTCTAAACTTATGATCTGCAATTGTTTTTCTAGTAACCTTTTACTCAATTTTGACTTTTTAAACATTGGTTTTTCTTGTCAGTAAAATGACTTGCAAGTCAGTGGAAATGCTTTTAACTTATCCACATAATTAGTGCGTTAAAATTGCAATACATTTCAAACGGCTGAAAATTGTCTAAACTTATTATCTGCCACTTTTTCTGGAATTGTGTTCAATTTTAATTTTAGAAACATTAGTTTTTCTTGTCAGTAAAATTACTTGAAAGTCAGTGGAAATGCTTTTAACTTATCCACATAATTAGTGCGTTAAAAGTGCAATACATTTCTAACGGCTGAAAATTGTCTAAAGTTATGATCTGCAAATTTTTGTAAAATCGCCTTCTACTCAATTTTGATTTCAGAAACATTAGTTTTTCTTGTCCGTAAAATTACTTGAAAGTCAGTGGAAATGCTTTTAACTTATCCACATAATTAGTGCGTTAAAATTGCAATACATTTCAAACGGCTGAAAATTGTCTAAACTTATGATCTGCAACTTTTTTTTAAATCGTCTTTAATTTTAATTTTAGAAACATTAGTTTTTCTTGTCAGTAAAATTACTTGAAAGTCAGTGGAAATGCTTTTAACTTATCCCCATAATTAGTGCGTTAAAAGTGCAATACATTTCTAACGGCTGAAAATTGTCTAAACTTATGATCTGCAACTTTTTGTAAAATCGTCTTTAATTTTAATTTTAGAAACATTAGTTTTTCTTGTCAGTAAAATTACTTGAAAGTCTGTGGAAATGCTTTTAACTTATCCACATAATTAATGCGTTAAAATTGCAATACATTTCAAACGGCTGAAAATTGTCTAAACTTATGATCTGCAATTTTTTGTAAAATCGCCTTCTACTCAATTTTGATTTCAGAAACATTAGTTTTTCTAGTCAGTAAAAGTACTTGAAAGTCAGTGGAAATGCTTTTAACTTATCCACATAATTAGTGCGTTAAAATTGCAATACATTTCAAAGTGCTGAAAATTGTCTAAACTTATGATCTGCAATTGTTTTTCTAGTAACCTTTTACTCAATTTTGACTTTTTAAACATTGGTTTTTCTTGTCAGTAAAATCACTTGCAAGTCAGTTTAAATGCTTTTAACTTATCCACATAATTAGTGCGTTAAAATTGCAATACATTTCAAACGGCTGAAAATTGTCTAAACTTATTATCTGCCACTTTTTCTGAAATTGTGTTCAATTTTAATTTTAGAAACATTAGTTTTTCTTGTCAGTAAAATTACTTGAAAGTCAGTGGAAATGCTTTTAACTTATCCACATAATTAGTGCGTTAAAAGTGCATTACATTTCTAACGGCTGAAAATTGTCTAAACTTATGATCTGCAAATTTTTGTAAAATCGCCTTCTACTCAATTTTGATTTCAGAAACATTAGTTTTTCTTGTCCGTAAAATTACTTGAAAGTCAGTGGAAATGCTTTTAACTTATCCACATAATTAGTGCGTTAAAATTGCAATACATTTCAAACGGCTGAAAATTGTCTAAACTTATGATCTGCAACTTTTTTTCAAATCGTCTTTAATTTTAATTTTAGAAACATTAGTTTTTCTTGTCAGTAAAATTACTTGAAAGTCAGTGGAAATGCTTTTAACTTATCCCCATAATTAGTGCGTTAAAAGTGCAATACATTTCTAACGGCTGAAAATTGTCTAAACTTATGATCTGCAACTTTTTGTAAAATCGTCTTTAATTTTAATTTTAGAAACATTAGTTTTTCTTGTCAGTAAAATTACTTGAAAGTCTGTGGAAATGCTTTTAACTTATCCACATAATTAATGCGTTAAAATTGCAATACATTTCAAACGGCTGAAAATTGTCTAAACTTATGATCTGCAATTTTTTGTAAAATCGCCTTCTACTCAATTTTGATTTCAGAAACATTAGTTTTTCTTGTCAGTAAAATTACTTGAAAGTCAGTGGAAATGCTTTTAACTTATCCACATAATTAGTGCGTTAAAATTGCAATACATTTCAAAGTGCTGAAAATTGTCTAAACTTATGATCTGCAACTTTTTTTCAAATCGCCTTCTACTCAATTTTGATTTTAGAAACATTCGTTTTTCTTGTCAGTAAAATTACTTAAAAGTCAGTGGAAAAGCTTTTAACGTATTCACATAATTAGTGCGTTAAAATTGCAATACATTTCAAACGGCTGAAAATTGTCTAAACTTATGATCTGCAACTTTTTTTCAAATCGTCTTTAATTTTAATTTTAGAAACATTAGTTTTTCTTGTCAGTAAAATTACTTGAAAGTCTGTGGAAATGCTTTTAACTTATCCACATAATTAGTGCATTAAAATTGCAATACATTTCAAAGTGCTGAAAATTGTCTAAACATGATCTGCAATTATTTTTTAAATCCCCTTCTATTCAATTTTGACTTTTTAAACATTGGTTTTTCTTATAAGTAATATCACTTGCAAGTCACTGGAAATGCTTTTAACTTATTCACATAATTAGTGCGTTAAATTTGCAATACATATCAAAGTGCTGAAAATTGTCTAAACTTATGATCTGCAATTTTTTTTCAAATCACTTTCTACCCAATTTTGATTTTAGAAATATTGGTTTTTCTCGTCAGTAAAATTACTTGAAAGTCAGTGGATATGCTTTTAACTTATCCACATAATTAGTGCGTTAAAATTGCAATACATTTCAAAGTGCTGAAAATTGTCTAAACTTATGATCTGCAATTGTTTTTCTAGTAACCTTTTACTCAATTTAGACTTTTTAAACATTGGTTTTTCTTATAAGTAAAATCACTTGCAAGTCAGTGGAAATGCTTTTAACTTATCCACATAATTAGTGCGTTAAAATTGCAATACATTTCAAACGGCTGAAAATTGTCTAAACTTATGATCTGCAATTGTTTTTCTAGTAACCTTTTACTCAATTTTGACTTTTTAAACATTGGTTTTTCTTGTCAGTAAAATCACTTGCAAGTCAGTGGAAATGCTTTTAACTTATCCACATAATTAGTGCGTTAAAATTGCAATACATTTCAAACGGCTGAAAATTGTCTAAACTTATTATCTGCCACTTTTTCTGAAATTGTGTTCAATTTTAATTTTAGAAACATTAGTTTTTCTTGTCAGTAAAATTACTTGAAAGTCAGTGGAAATGCTTTTAACTTATCCACATAATTAATGCGTTAAAAGTGCATTACATTTCTAACGGCTGAAAATTGTCTAAACTTATGATCTGCAAATTTTTGTAAAATCGCCTTCTACTCAATTTTGATTTCAGAAACATTAGTTTTTCTTGTCCGTAAAATTACTTGAAAGTCAGTGGAAATGCTTTTAACTTATCCACATAATTAGTGCGTTAAAATTGCAATACATTTCAAACGGCTGAAAATTGTCTAAACTTATGATCTGCAACTTTTTTTCAAATCGTCTTTAATTTTAATTTTAGAAACATTAGTTTTTCTTGTCAGTAAAATTACTTGAAAGTCAGTGGAAATGCTTTTAACTTATCCCCATAATTAGTGCGTTAAAAGTGCAATACATTTCTAACGGCTGAAAATTGTCTAAACTTATGATCTGCAACTTTTTGTAAAATCGTCTTTAATTTTAATTTTATAAACATTAGTTTTTCTTGTCAGTAAAATTACTTGAAAGTCTGTGGAAATGCTTTTAACTTATCCAAAAAATTAATGCGTTAAAATTGCAATACATTTCAAACGGCTGAAAATTGTCTAAACTTATGATCTGCAATTTTTTGTAAAATCGCCTTCTACTCAATTTTGATTTCAGAAACATTAGTTTTTCTTGTCAGTAAAATTACTTGAAAGTCAGTGGAAATGCTTTTAACCTATCCACATAATTAGTGTGTTAAAATTGCAATACATTTCAAACGGCTGAAAATTGTCTAAACTTATGAGCTGGAACTTGTTTTCAAATCGTCTTCTACTCAATTTTAATTTTAGAAACATTGGTTTTTCTTGTCAGTAAAATTACTTGAAAGTCAGTGGAAATGCTTTTAACTTATCCACATAATTAGTGCGTTAAAATTGCAATACATTTCAAAGTGCTGAAAATTGTCTAAACTTATGATCTGCAACTTTTTTTCAAATCGCCTTCTACTCAATTTTGATTTTAGAAACATTCGTTTTTCTTGTCAGTAAAATTACTTGAAAGTCTGTGGAAATGCTTTTAACTTATCCACATAATTAGTGCATTAAAATTGCAATACATTTCAAAGTGCTGAAAATTGTCTAAACATGATCTGCAATTATTTTTTAAATCCCCTTCTATTCAATTTTGACTTTTTAAACATTGGTTTTTCTTATAAGTAATATCACTTGCAAGTCACTGGAAATGCTTTTAACTTATTCACATAATTAGTGCGTTAAATTTGCAATACATATCAAAGTGCTGAAAATTGTCTAAACTTATGATCTGCAATTTTTTTTCAAATCACTTTCTACCCAATTTTGATTTTAGAAATATTGGTTTTTCTCGTCAGTAAAATTACTTGAAAGTCAGTGGATATGCTTTTAACTTATCCACATAATTAGTGCGTTAAAATTGCAATACATTTCAAAGTGCTGAAAATTGTCTAAACTTATGATCTGCAATTGTTTTTCTAGTAACCTTTTACTCAATTTAGACTTTTTAAACATTGGTTTTTCTTATAAGTAAAATCACTTGCAAGTCAGTGGAAATGCTTTTAACTTATCCACATAATTAGTGCGTTAAAATTGCAATACATTTCAAACGGCTGAAAATTGTCTAAACTTATGATCTGCAATTGTTTTTCTAGTAACCTTTTACTCAATTTTGACTTTTTAAACATTGGTTTTTCTTGTCAGTAAAATCACTTGCAAGTCAGTGGAAATGCTTTTAACTTATCCACATAATTAGTGCGTTAAAATTGCAATACATTTCAAACGGCTGAAAATTGTCTAAACTTATTATCTGCCACTTTTTCTGAAATTGTGTTCAATTTTAATTTTAGAAACATTAGTTTTTCTTGTCAGTAAAATTACTTGAAAGTCAGTGGAAATGCTTTTAACTTATCCACATAATTAATGCGTTAAAAGTGCATTACATTTCTAACGGCTGAAAATTGTCTAAACTTATGATCTGCAAATTTTTGTAAAATCGCCTTCTACTCAATTTTGATTTCAGAAACATTAGTTTTTCTTGTCCGTAAAATTACTTGAAAGTCAGTGGAAATGCTTTTAACTTATCCACATAATTAGTGCGTTAAAATTGCAATACATTTCAAACGGCTGAAAATTGTCTAAACTTATGATCTGCAACTTTTTTTCAAATCGTCTTTAATTTTAATTTTAGAAACATTAGTTTTTCTTGTCAGTAAAATTACTTGAAAGTCAGTGGAAATGCTTTTAACTTATCCCCATAATTAGTGCGTTAAAAGTGCAATACATTTCTAACGGCTGAAAATTGTCTAAACTTATGATCTGCAACTTTTTGTAAAATCGTCTTTAATTTTAATTTTATAAACATTAGTTTTTCTTGTCAGTAAAATTACTTGAAAGTCTGTGGAAATGCTTTTAACTTATCCAAAAAATTAATGCGTTAAAATTGCAATACATTTCAAACGGCTGAAAATTGTCTAAACTTATGATCTGCAATTTTTTGTAAAATCGCCTTCTACTCAATTTTGATTTCAGAAACATTAGTTTTTCTTGTCAGTAAAATTACTTGAAAGTCAGTGGAAATGCTTTTAACCTATCCACATAATTAGTGTGTTAAAATTGCAATACATTTCAAACGGCTGAAAATTGTCTAAACTTATGAGCTGGAACTTGTTTTCAAATCGTCTTCTACTCAATTTTAATTTTAGAAACATTGGTTTTTCTTGTCAGTAAAATTACTTGAAAGTCAGTGGAAATGCTTTTAACTTATCCACATAATTAGTGCGTTAAAATTGCAATACATTTCAAAGTGCTGAAAATTGTCTAAACTTATGATCTGCAACTTTTTTTCAAATCGCCTTCTACTCAATTTTGATTTTAGAAACATTCGTTTTTCTTGTCAGTAAAATTACTTAAAAGTCAGTGGAAAAGCTTTTAACGTATCCACATAATTAGTGCGTTAAAATTGCAATACATTTCAAACGGCTGAATTTGTCTAAACTTATGATCTGCAACTTTTTTTCAAATCGTCTTTAATTTTAATTTTAGAAACATTAGTTTTTCTTGTCAGTAAAATTACTTGAAAGTCTGTGGAAATGCTTTTAACTTATCCACATAATTAGTGCATTAAAATTGCAATACATTTCAAAGTGCTGAAAATTGTCTAAACATGATCTGCAATTATTTTTTAAATCCCCTTCTATTCAATTTTGACTTTTTAAACATTGGTTTTTCTTATAAGTAATACCACTTGCAAGTCACTGGAAATGCTTTTAACTTATTCACATAATTAGTGCATTAAATTTGCAATACATATCAAAGTGCTGAAAATTGTCTAAACTTATGATCTGCAATTTTTTTTAAAATCACTTTCTACCCAATTTTGATTTTAGAAATATTTGTTTTTCTCGTCAGTAAAATTACTTGAAAGTCAGTGGAAATGCTTTTAACTTATCCACATAATTAGTGCGTTAAAATTGCAATACATTTCAAAGTGCTGAAAATTGTCTAAACTTATGATCTGCAATTGTTTTTCTAGTAACCTTTTACTCAATTTTGACTTTTTAAACATTGGTTTTTCTTGTCAGTAAAATCACTTGCAAGTCAGTTTAAATGCTTTTAACTTATCCACATAATTAGTGCGTTAAAATTGCAATACATTTCAAACGGCTGAAAATTGTCTAAACTTATTATCTGCCACTTTTTCTGAAATTGTGTTCAATTTTAATTTTAGAAACATTAGTTTTTCTTGTCAGTAAAATTACTTGAAAGTCAGTGGAAATGCTTTTAACTTATCCACATAATTAGTGCGTTAAAAGTGCATTACATTTCTAACGGCTGAAAATTGTCTAAACTTATGATCTGAAAATTTTTGTAAAATCGCCTTCTACTCAATTTTGATTTCAGAAACATTAGTTTTTCTTGTTAGTAAAATTACTTGAAAGTCAGTGGAAATGCTTTTAACTTATCCACATAATTAGTGCGTTAAAATTGCAATACATTTCAAACGGCTGAAAATTGTCTAAACTTATGATCTGCAATTTTTTTTAAAATCGCCTTCAACTCAATTTTGATTTCAGAAACATTAGTTTTTCTTGTCAGTAAAATTACTTGAAAGTCAGTGGAAATGCTTTTAACTTATCCACATAATTAGTGCGTTAAAATTGCAATACATTTCAAAGTGCTGAAAATTGTCTAAACTTATGATCTGCAACTTTTTTTCAAATCGCCTTCTACTCAATTTTGATTTTAGAAACTTTCGTTTTTCTTGTCAGTAAAATTACTTAAAAGTCAGTGGAAAAGCTTTTAACGTATTCACATAATTAGTGCGTTAAAATTGCAATACATTTCAAACGGCTGAAAATTGTCTAAACTTATGATCTGCAACTTTTTTTCAAATCGTCTTTAATTTTAATTTTAGAAACATTAGTTTTTCTTGTCAGTAAAATTACTTGAAAGTCTGTGGAAATGCTTTTAACTTATCCACATAATTAGTGCGTTAAAATTGCAATACATTTCAAACGGCTTAAAATTGTCTAAACTTATGATCTGCAATTTTGGGTAAAATCGCCTTCTACTCAATTTCATTTCAGAAACATTAGTTTTTCTCGTCAGTAAAATTACTTGAAAGTCAGTGGAAATGCTTTTAACTTATCCACATAATTAGTGCGTTAAAATTGCAATACATTTCAAACGGCTGAAAATTGTCTAAACTTATGAGCTGGAACTTGTTTTCAAATCGCCTTCTACTCAATTTTAATTTTAGAAACATTGGTTTTTCTTGTCAATAAAATTACTTGAAACTCAATGGAAATGCTTTTAACTTAGCCACATAATTAGTGCGTTAAAATTGCAATACATTTCAAAGTGCTGAAAATTGTCTAAAAATGATCTGCAATTATTTTTTAAATCCCCTTCTATTCAATTTTGACTTTTTAAACATTGGTTTTTCTTATAAGTAATATCACTTGCAAGTCACTGGAAATGCTTTTAACTTATTCACATAATTAGTGCGTTAAATTTGCAATACATATCAAAGTGCTGAAAATTGTCTAAACTTATGATCTGCAACTTTTTTTCAAATCACATTCTACCCAATTTTGATTTTAGAAATATTGGTTTTTCTCGTCAGTAAAATTACTTGAAAGTCAGTGGAAATGCTTTTAACTTATCCACATAATTAGTGCGTTAAAATTGCAATACATTTCAAAGTGCTGAAAATTGTCTAAACTTATGATCTGCAATTGTTTTTCTAGTAACCTTTTACTCAATTTTGACTTTTTAAACATTGGTTTTTCTTATAAGTAAAATCACTTGCAAGTCAGTGGAAATGCTTTTAACTTATCCACATAATTAGTGCGTTAAAATTGCAATACATTTCAAACGGCTGAAAATTGTCTAAACTTATGATCTGCAATTGTTTTTCTAGTAACCTTTTACTCAATTTTGACTTTTTAAACATTGGTTTTTCTTGTCAGTAAAATGACTTGCAAGTCAGTGGAAATGCTTTTAACTTATCCACATAATTAGTGCGTTAAAATTGCAATACATTTCAAACGGCTGAAAATTGTCTAAACTTATTATCTGCCACTTTTTCTGGAATTGTGTTCAATTTTAATTTTAGAAACATTAGTTTTTCTTGTCAGTAAAATTACTTGAAAGTCAGTGGAAATGCTTTTAACTTATCCACATAATTAGTGCGTTAAAAGTGCAATACATTTCTAACGGCTGAAAATTGTCTAAAGTTATGATCTGCAAATTTTTGTAAAATCGCCTTCTACTCAATTTTGATTTCAGAAACATTAGTTTTTCTTGTCCGTAAAATTACTTGAAAGTCAGTGGAAATGCTTTTAACTTATCCACATAATTGGTGCGTTAAAATTGCAATACATTTCAAACGGCTGAAAATTGTCTAAACTTATGATCTGCAACTTTTTTTTAAATCGTCTTTAATTTTAATTTTAGAAACATTAGTTTTTCTTGTCAGTAAAATTACTTGAAAGTCAGTGGAAATGCTTTTAACTTATCCCCATAATTAGTGCGTTAAAAGTGCAATACATTTCTAACGGCTGAAAATTGTCTAAACTTATGATCTGCAACTTTTTGTAAAATCGTCTTTAATTTTAATTTTAGAAACATTAGTTTTTCTTGTCAGTAAAATTACTTGAAAGTCTGTGGAAATGCTTTTAACTTATCCACATAATTAATGCGTTAAAATTGCAATACATTTCAAACGGCTGAAAATTACCTAAACTTATGATCTGCAATTTTTTGTAAAATCGCCTTCTACTCAATTTTGATTTCAGAAACATTAGTTTTTCTAGTCAGTAAAAGTACTTGAAAGTCAGTGGAAATGCTTTTAACTTATCCATATAATTAGTGTGTTAAAATTGCAATACATTTCAAACGGCTGAAAATTGTCTAAACTTATGAGCTGGAACTTGTTTTCAAATCGTCTTCTACTCAATTTTAATTTTAGAAACATTGGTTTTTCTTGTCAGTAAAATTACTTGAAAGTCAGTGGAAATGCTTTTAACTTATCCACATAATTAGTGCGTTAAATTGCAATACATTTCAAAGTGCTGAAAATTGTCTAAACTTATGATCTGCAACTTTTTTTCAAATCTTCTTCTACTCAATTTTGATTTTAGAAACATTCGTTTTTCTTGTCAGTAAAATTACTTAAAAGTCAGTGGAAAAGCTTTTAACGTATCCACATAATTAGTGCGTTAAAATTGCAATACATTTCAAACGGCTGAAAATTGTCTAAACTTATGATCTGCAACTTTTTTTCAAATCGTCTTTAATTTTAATTTTAGAAACATTAGTTTTTCTTGTCAGTAAAATTACTTGAAAGTCTGTGGAAATGCTTTTAACTTATCCACATAATTAATGCGTTAAAATTGCAATACATTTCAAACGGCTGAAAATTGTCTAAACTTATGATCTGCAATTTTGGGTAAAATCGCCTTCTACTCAATTTCATTTCAGAAACATTAGTTTTTCTCGTCAGTAAAATTACTTGAAAGTCAGTGGAAATGCTTTTAACTTATCCCCATAATTAGTGCGTTAAAATTGCAATACATTTCAAACGGCTGAAAAGGGGACGGCGTGGCCTAGTGGTTAAGTGGCACGGATCACAACCAGAAGGTGCTGGGTTCGATCCCCATCACAGCACCGGCCGTTACCCCGGGGAAGCAAACCCTTAGAAAATGCAGGAGGAAGCAGACCCTTACATAAAATGCATGCTGAAGTCGGATACACTGGGCCGACAGGCGCAAATTAAAAACCACAGTGAAACGCACACGCGCCTTGGGGAATAGATAAATAAGGCGAACGCAAAAAAAAAAAAAAAAAAAAAAAACGGCTGAAAATTGTCTAAACTTATGAGCTGGAACTTGTTTTCAAATCGCCTTCTACTCAATTTTAATTTTAGAAACATTGGTTTTTCTTGTCAATAAAATTACTTGAAAGTCAATGGAAATGCTTTTAACTTATCCACATAATTAGTGCGTTAAAATTGCAATACATTTCAAACGGCTGAAAATTGTCTAAACTTATTATCTGCCACTTTTTCTATAATTGTGTTCAATTTTAATTTTAGAAACATTAGTTTTTCTTGTCAGTAAAATTACTTGAAAGTCAGTGGAAATGCTTTTAACTTATCCACATAATTAGTGCGTTAAAATTGCAATACATTTCAAAGTGCTGAAAATTGTCTAAACTTATGATCTGCAACTTTTTTTCAAATCGCCTTCTACTCAATTTTGATTTTAGAAACATTCGTTTTTCTTGTCAGTAAAATTACTTAAAAGTCAGTGGAAAAGCTTTTAACGTATTCACATAATTAGTGCGTTAAAATTGCAATACATTTCAAACGGCTGAAAATTGTCTAAACTTATGATCTGCAACTTTTTTTCAAATCGTCTTTAATTTTAATTTTAGAAACATTAGTTTTTCTTGTCAGTAAAATTACTTGAAAGTCTGTGGAAATGCTTTTAACTTATCCACATAATTAGTGCGTTAAAATTGCAATACATTTCAAACGGCTTAAAATTGTCTAAACTTATGATCTGCAATTTTGGGTAAAATCGCCTTCTACTCAATTTCATTTCAGAAACATTAGTTTTTCTCGTCAGTAAAATTACTTGAAAGTCAGTGGAAATGCTTTTAACTTATCCACATAATTAGTGCGTTAAAATTGCAATACATTTCAAACGGCTGAAAATTGTCTAAACTTATGAGCTGGAACTTGTTTTCAAATCGCCTTCTACTCAATTTTAATTTTAGAAACATTGGTTTTTCTTGTCAATAAAATTACTTGAAACTCAATGGAAATGCTTTTAACTTAGCCACATAATTAGTGCGTTAAAATTGCAATACATTTCAAAGTGCTGAAAATTGTCTAAAAATGATCTGCAATTATTTTTTAAATCCCCTTCTATTCAATTTTGACTTTTTAAACATTGGTTTTTCTTATAAGTAATATCACTTGCAAGTCACTGGAAATGCTTTTAACTTATTCACATAATTAGTGCGTTAAATTTGCAATACATATCAAAGTGCTGAAAATTGTCTAAACTTATGATCTGCAACTTTTTTTCAAATCACATTCTACCCAATTTTGATTTTAGAAATATTGGTTTTTCTCGTCAGTAAAATTACTTGAAAGTCAGTGGAAATGCTTTTAACTTATCCACATAATTAGTGCGTTAAAATTGCAATACATTTCAAAGTGCTGAAAATTGTCTAAACTTATGATCTGCAATTGTTTTTCTAGTAACCTTTTACTCAATTTTGACTTTTTAAACATTGGTTTTTCTTATAAGTAAAATCACTTGCAAGTCAGTGGAAATGCTTTTAACTTATCCACATAATTAGTGCGTTAAAATTGCAATACATTTCAAACGGCTGAAAATTGTCTAAACTTATGATCTGCAATTGTTTTTCTAGTAACCTTTTACTCAATTTTGACTTTTTAAACATTGGTTTTTCTTGTCAGTAAAATGACTTGCAAGTCAGTGGAAATGCTTTTAACTTATCCACATAATTAGTGCGTTAAAATTGCAATACATTTCAAACGGCTGAAAATTGTCTAAACTTATTATCTGCCACTTTTTCTGGAATTGTGTTCAATTTTAATTTTAGAAACATTAGTTTTTCTTGTCAGTAAAATTACTTGAAAGTCAGTGGAAATGCTTTTAACTTATCCACATAATTAGTGCGTTAAAAGTGCAATACATTTCTAACGGCTGAAAATTGTCTAAAGTTATGATCTGCAAATTTTTGTAAAATCGCCTTCTACTCAATTTTGATTTCAGAAACATTAGTTTTTCTTGTCCGTAAAATTACTTGAAAGTCAGTGGAAATGCTTTTAACTTATCCACATAATTGGTGCGTTAAAATTGCAATACATTTCAAACGGCTGAAAATTGTCTAAACTTATGATCTGCAACTTTTTTTTAAATCGTCTTTAATTTTAATTTTAGAAACATTAGTTTTTCTTGTCAGTAAAATTACTTGAAAGTCAGTGGAAATGCTTTTAACTTATCCCCATAATTAGTGCGTTAAAAGTGCAATACATTTCTAACGGCTGAAAATTGTCTAAACTTATGATCTGCAACTTTTTGTAAAATCGTCTTTAATTTTAATTTTAGAAACATTAGTTTTTCTTGTCAGTAAAATTACTTGAAAGTCTGTGGAAATGCTTTTAACTTATCCACATAATTAATGCGTTAAAATTGCAATACATTTCAAACGGCTGAAAATTGTCTAAACTTATGATCTGCAATTTTTTGTAAAATCGCCTTCTACTCAATTTTGATTTCAGAAACATTAGTTTTTCTAGTCAGTAAAAGTACTTGAAAGTCAGTGGAAATGCTTTTAACTTATCCATATAATTAGTGTGTTAAAATTGCAATACATTTCAAACGGCTGAAAATTGTCTAAACTTATGAGCTGGAACTTGTTTTCAAATCGTCTTCTACTCAATTTTAATTTTAGAAACATTGGTTTTTCTTGTCAGTAAAATTACTTGAAAGTCAGTGGAAATGCTTTTAACTTATCCACATAATTAGTGCGTTAAAATTGCAATACATTTCAAAGTGCTGAAAATTGTCTAAACTTATGATCTGCAACTTTTTTTCAAATCTTCTTCTACTCAATTTTGATTTTAGAAACATTCGTTTTTCTTGTCAGTAAAATTACTTAAAAGTCAGTGGAAAAGCTTTTAACGTATCCACATAATTAGTGCGTTAAAATTGCAATACATTTCAAACGGCTGAAAATTGTCTAAACTTATGATCTGCAACTTTTTTTCAAATCGTCTTTAATTTTAATTTTAGAAACATTAGTTTTTCTTGTCAGTAAAATTACTTGAAAGTCTGTGGAAATGCTTTTAACTTATCCACATAATTAGTGCGTTAAAATTGCAATACATTTCAAACGGCTGAAAATTGTCTAAACTTATGATCTGCAATTTTGGGTAAAATCGCCTTCTACTCAATTTCATTTCAGAAACATTAGTTTTTCTCGTCAGTAAAATTACTTGAAAGTCAGTGGAAATGCTTTTAACTTATCCCCATAATTAGTGCGTTAAAATTGCAATACATTTCAAACGGCTGAAAAGGGGACGGCGTGGCCTAGTGGTTAAGTGGCACGGATCACAACCAGAAGGTGCTGGGTTCGATCTCCATCACAGCACCGGCCGTTACCCCGGGGAAGCAAACCCTTAGAAAATGCAGGAGGAAGCAGACCCTTACATAAAATGCATGCTGAAGTCGGATACACTGGGCCGACAGGCGCAAATTAAAAACCACAGTGTAACGCACACGCGCCTTGGGGAATAGATAAATAAGGCGAACGCAAAAAAAAAAAAAAAAAAAAAAACGGCTGAAAATTGTCTAAACTTATGAGCTGGAACTTGTTTTCAAATCGCCTTCTACTCAATTTTAATTTTAGAAACATTGGTTTTTCTTGTCAATAAAATTACTTGAAAGTCAATGGAAATGCTTTTAACTTAGCCACATAATTAGTGCGTTAAAATGGCAATACATTTCAAAGTGCTGAAAATTGTCTAAACATGATCTGCAATTATTTTTTAAATCCCCTTCTATTCAATTTTGACTTTTTAAACATTGGTTTTTCTTATAAGTAATATCACTTGCAAGTCACTGGAAATGCTTTTAACTTATTCACATAATTAGTGCGTTAAATTTGCAATACATATCAAAGTGCTGAAAATTGTCTAAACTTATGATCTGCAATTTTTTTTCAAATCACATTCTACCCAATTTTGATTTTAGAAATATTGGTTTTTCTCGTCAGTAAAATCACTTGCAAGTCAGTGGAAATGCTTTTAACTTATCCACATAATTAGTGCGTTAAAATTGCAATACATTTCAAACGGCTGAAAATTGTCTAAACTTTTGATCTGCAATTGTTTTTCTAGTAACCTTTTACTCAATTTTGACTTTTTAAACATTGGTTTTTCTTATAAGTAAAATCACTTGCAAGTCAATGGAAATGCTTTTAACTTATCCACATAATTAGTGCGTTAAAATTGCAATACATTTCAAACGGCTGAAAATTGTCTAAACTGCAATTGTTTTTCTAGTAACCTTTTACTCAATTTTGACTTTTTAAACATTGGTTTTTCTTGTCAGTAAAATCACTTGCAAGTCAGTGGAAATGATTTAACTTATCCACATAATTAGTGCGTTAAAATTGCAATACATTTCAAACGGCTGAAAATTGTCTACTTATTATCTGCCACTTTTTCTGAAATTGTGTTCAATTTTAATTTTAGAAACATTAGTTTTTCTTGTCAGTAAAATTACTTGAAAGTCAGTGGAAATGCTTTTAACTTATCCACATAATTAGTGCGTTAAAAGTGCAATACATTTCTAACGGCTGAAAATTGTCTAAACTTATGATCTGCAAATTTTTGTAAAATCGCCTTCTACTCAATTTTGATTTCAGAAACATTAGTTTTTCTTGTCCGTAAAATTACTTGAAAGTCTGTGGAAATGCTTTTAACTTATCAACATAATTAGTGCGTTAAAATTGCAATACATTTCAAAGTGCTGAAAATTGTCTAAAAATGATCTGCAATTATTTTTTAAATCCCCTTCTATTCAATTTTGACTTTTTAAACATTGGTTTTTCTTATAAGTAATATCACTTGCAAGTCACTGGAAATGCTTTTAACTTATTCACATAATTAGTGCGTTAAATTTGCAATACATATCAAAGTGCTGAAAATTGTCTAAACTTATGATCTGCAACTTTTTTTCAAATCACATTCTACCCAATTTTGATTTTAGAAATATTGGTTTTTCTCGTCAGTAAAATTACTTGAAAGTCAGTGGAAATGCTTTTAACTTATCCACATAATTAGTGCGTTAAAATTGCAATACATTTCAAAGTGCTGAAAATTGTCTAAACTTATGATCTGCAATTGTTTTTCTAGTAACCTTTTACTCAATTTTGACTTTTTAAACATTGGTTTTTCTTATAAGTAAAATCACTTGCAAGTCAGTGGAAATGCTTTTAACTTATCCACATAATTAGTGCGTTAAAATTGCAATACATTTCAAACGGCTGAAAATTGTCTAAACTTATGATCTGCAATTGTTTTTCTAGTAACCTTTTACTCAATTTTGACTTTTTAAACATTGGTTTTTCTTGTCAGTAAAATGACTTGCAAGTCAGTGGAAATGCTTTTAACTTATCCACATAATTAGTGCGTTAAAATTGCAATACATTTCAAACGGCTGAAAATTGTCTAAACTTATTATCTGCCACTTTTTCTGGAATTGTGTTCAATTTTAATTTTAGAAACATTAGTTTTTCTTGTCAGTAAAATTACTTGAAAGTCAGTGGAAATGCTTTTAACTTATCCACATAATTAGTGCGTTAAAAGTGCAATACATTTCTAACGGCTGAAAATTGTCTAAAGTTATGATCTGCAAATTTTTGTAAAATCGCCTTCTACTCAATTTTGATTTCAGAAACATTAGTTTTTCTTGTCCGTAAAATTACTTGAAAGTCAGTGGAAATGCTTTTAACTTATCCACATAATTGGTGCGTTAAAATTGCAATACATTTCAAACGGCTGAAAATTGTCTAAACTTATGATCTGCAACTTTTTTTTAAATCGTCTTTAATTTTAATTTTAGAAACATTAGTTTTTCTTGTCAGTAAAATTACTTGAAAGTCAGTGGAAATGCTTTTAACTTATCCCCATAATTAGTGCGTTAAAAGTGCAATACATTTCTAACGGCTGAAAATTGTCTAAACTTATGATCTGCAACTTTTTGTAAAATCGTCTTTAATTTTAATTTTAGAAACATTAGTTTTTCTTGTCAGTAAAATTACTTGAAAGTCTGTGGAAATGCTTTTAACTTATCCACATAATTAATGCGTTAAAATTGCAATACATTTCAAACGGCTGAAAATTGTCTAAACTTATGATCTGCAATTTTTTGTAAAATCGCCTTCTACTCAATTTTGATTTCAGAAACATTAGTTTTTCTAGTCAGTAAAAGTACTTGAAAGTCAGTGGAAATGCTTTTAACTTATCCATATAATTAGTGTGTTAAAATTGCAATACATTTCAAACGGCTGAAAATTGTCTAAACTTATGAGCTGGAACTTGTTTTCAAATCGTCTTCTACTCAATTTTAATTTTAGAAACATTGGTTTTTCTTGTCAGTAAAATTACTTGAAAGTCAGTGGAAATGCTTTTAACTTATCCACATAATTAGTGCGTTAAAATTGCAATACATTTCAAAGTGCTGAAAATTGTCTAAACTTATGATCTGCAACTTTTTTTCAAATCTTCTTCTACTCAATTTTGATTTTAGAAACATTCGTTTTTCTTGTCAGTAAAATTACTTAAAAGTCAGTGGAAAAGCTTTTAACGTATCCACATAATTAGTGCGTTAAAATTGCAATACATTTCAAACGGCTGAAAATTGTCTAAACTTATGATCTGCAACTTTTTTTCAAATCGTCTTTAATTTTAATTTTAGAAACATTAGTTTTTCTTGTCAGTAAAATTACTTGAAAGTCTGTGGAAATGCTTTTAACTTATCCACATAATTAGTGCGTTAAAATTGCAATACATTTCAAACGGCTGAAAATTGTCTAAACTTATGATCTGCAATTTTGGGTAAAATCGCCTTCTACTCAATTTCATTTCAGAAACATTAGTTTTTCTCGTCAGTAAAATTACTTGAAAGTCAGTGGAAATGCTTTTAACTTATCCCCATAATTAGTGCGTTAAAATTGCAATACATTTCAAACGGCTGAAAAGGGGACGGCGTGGCCTAGTGGTTAAGTGGCACGGATCACAACCAGAAGGTGCTGGGTTCGATCTCCATCACAGCACCGGCCGTTACCCCGGGGAAGCAAACCCTTAGAAAATGCAGGAGGAAGCAGACCCTTACATAAAATGCATGCTGAAGTCGGATACACTGGGCCGACAGGCGCAAATTAAAAACCACAGTGTAACGCACACGCGCCTTGGGGAATAGATAAATAAGGCGAACGCAAAAAAAAAAAAAAAAAAAAAAACGGCTGAAAATTGTCTAAACTTATGAGCTGGAACTTGTTTTCAAATCGCCTTCTACTCAATTTTAATTTTAGAAACATTGGTTTTTCTTGTCAATAAAATTACTTGAAAGTCAATGGAAATGCTTTTAACTTAGCCACATAATTAGTGCGTTAAAATGGCAATACATTTCAAAGTGCTGAAAATTGTCTAAACATGATCTGCAATTATTTTTTAAATCCCCTTCTATTCAATTTTGACTTTTTAAACATTGGTTTTTCTTATAAGTAATATCACTTGCAAGTCACTGGAAATGCTTTTAACTTATTCACATAATTAGTGCGTTAAATTTGCAATACATATCAAAGTGCTGAAAATTGTCTAAACTTATGATCTGCAATTTTTTTTCAAATCACATTCTACCCAATTTTGATTTTAGAAATATTGGTTTTTCTCGTCAGTAAAATCACTTGCAAGTCAGTGGAAATGCTTTTAACTTATCCACATAATTAGTGCGTTAAAATTGCAATACATTTCAAACGGCTGAAAATTGTCTAAACTTTTGATCTGCAATTGTTTTTCTAGTAACCTTTTACTCAATTTTGACTTTTTAAACATTGGTTTTTCTTATAAGTAAAATCACTTGCAAGTCAATGGAAATGCTTTTAACTTATCCACATAATTAGTGCGTTAAAATTGCAATACATTTCAAACGGCTGAAAATTGTCTAAACTGCAATTGTTTTTCTAGTAACCTTTTACTCAATTTTGACTTTTTAAACATTGGTTTTTCTTGTCAGTAAAATCACTTGCAAGTCAGTGGAAATGATTTAACTTATCCACATAATTAGTGCGTTAAAATTGCAATACATTTCAAACGGCTGAAAATTGTCTACTTATTATCTGCCACTTTTTCTGAAATTGTGTTCAATTTTAATTTTAGAAACATTAGTTTTTCTTGTCAGTAAAATTACTTGAAAGTCAGTGGAAATGCTTTTAACTTATCCACATAATTAGTGCGTTAAAAGTGCAATACATTTCTAACGGCTGAAAATTGTCTAAACTTATGATCTGCAAATTTTTGTAAAATCGCCTTCTACTCAATTTTGATTTCAGAAACATTAGTTTTTCTTGTCCGTAAAATTACTTGAAAGTCTGTGGAAATGCTTTTAACTTATCAACATAATTAGTGCGTTAAAATTGCAATACATTTCAAACGGCTGAAAATTGTCTAAACTTATGATCTGCAACTTTTTTTTAAATCGTCTTTAATTTTAATTTTAGAAACATTAGTTTTTCTTGTCAGTAAAATTACTTGAAAGTCAGTGGAAATGCTTTTAACTTATCCCCATAATTAGTGCGTTAAAAGTGCAATACATTTCTAACGGCTGAAAATTGTCTAAACTTATGATCTGCAACTTTTTGTAAAATCGTCTTTAATTTTAATTTTAGAAACATTAGTTTTTCTTGTCAGTAAAATTACTTGAAAGTCTGTGGAAATGCTTTTAACTTATCCACATAATTAATGCGTTAAAATTGCAATACATTTCAAACGGCTGAAAATTGTCTAAACTTATGATCTGCAATTTTTTGTAAAATCGCCTTCTACTCAATTTTGATTTCAGAAACATTAGTTTTTCTAGTCAGTAAAAGTACTTGAAAGTCAGTGGAAATGCTTTTAACTTATCCATATAATTAGTGTGTTAAAATTGCAATACATTTCAAACGGCTGAAAATTGTCTAAACTTATGAGCTGGAACTTGTTTTCAAATCGTCTTCTACTCAATTTTAATTTTAGAAACATTGGTTTTTCTTGTCAGTAAAATTACTTGAAAGTCAGTGGAAATGCTTTTAACTTATCCACATAATTAGTGCGTTAAAATTGCAATACATTTCAAAGTGCTGAAAATTGTCTAAACTTATGATCTGCAACTTTTTTTCAAATCTTCTTCTACTCAATTTTGATTTTAGAAACATTCGTTTTTCTTGTCAGTAAAATTACTTAAAAGTCAGTGGAAAAGCTTTTAACGTATCCACATAATTAGTGCGTTAAAATTGCAATACATTTCAAACGGCTGAAAATTGTCTAAACTTATGATCTGCAACTTTTTTTCAAATCGTCTTTAATTTTAATTTTAGAAACATTAGTTTTTCTTGTCAGTAAAATTACTTGAAAGTCTGTGGAAATGCTTTTAACTTATCCACATAATTAGTGCGTTAAAATTGCAATACATTTCAAACGGCTGAAAATTGTCTAAACTTATGATCTGCAATTTTGGGTAAAATCGCCTTCTACTCAATTTCATTTCAGAAACATTAGTTTTTCTCGTCAGTAAAATTACTTGAAAGTCAGTGGAAATGCTTTTAACTTATCCCCATAATTAGTGCGTTAAAATTGCAATACATTTCAAACGGCTGAAAAGGGGACGGCGTGGCCTAGTGGTTAAGTGGCACGGATCACAACCAGAAGGTGCTGGGTTCGATCTCCATCACAGCACCGGCCGTTACCCCGGGGAAGCAAACCCTTAGAAAATGCAGGAGGAAGCAGACCCTTACATAAAATGCATGCTGAAGTCGGATACACTGGGCCGACAGGCGCAAATTAAAAACCACAGTGTAACGCACACGCGCCTTGGGGAATAGATAAATAAGGCGAACGCAAAAAAAAAAAAAAAAAAAAAAAACGGCTGAAAATTGTCTAAACTTATGAGCTGGAACTTGTTTTCAAATCGCCTTCTACTCAATTTTAATTTTAGAAACATTGGTTTTTCTTGTCAATAAAATTACTTGAAAGTCAATGGAAATGCTTTTAACTTAGCCACATAATTAGTGCGTTAAAATGGCAATACATTTCAAAGTGCTGAAAATTGTCTAAACATGATCTGCAATTATTTTTTAAATCCCCTTCTATTCAATTTTGACTTTTTAAACATTGGTTTTTCTTATAAGTAATATCACTTGCAAGTCAGTGGAAATGCTTTTAACTTATCCACATAATTAGTGCGTTAAAATTGCAATACATTTCAAACGGCTGAAAATTGTCTAAACTTTTGATCTGCAATTGTTTTTCTAGTAACCTTTTACTCAATTTTGACTTTTTAAACATTGGTTTTTCTTATAAGTAAAATCACTTGCAAGTCAATGGAAATGCTTTTAACTTATCCACATAATTAGTGCGTTAAAATTGCAATACATTTCAAACGGCTGAAAATTGTCTAAACTGCAATTGTTTTTCTAGTAACCTTTTACTCAATTTTGACTTTTTAAACATTGGTTTTTCTTGTCAGTAAAATCACTTGCAAGTCAGTGGAAATGATTTAACTTATCCACATAATTAGTGCGTTAAAATTGCAATACATTTCAAACGGCTGAAAATTGTCTACTTATTATCTGCCACTTTTTCTGAAATTGTGTTCAATTTTAATTTTAGAAACATTAGTTTTTCTTGTCAGTAAAATTACTTGAAAGTCAGTGGAAATGCTTTTAACTTATCCACATAATTAGTGCGTTAAAAGTGCAATACATTTCTAACGGCTGAAAATTGTCTAAACTTATGATCTGCAACTTTTTGTAAAATCGTCTTTAATTTTAATTTTAGAAACATTAGTTTTTCTTGTCAGTAAAATTACTTGAAAGTCTGTGGAAATGCTTTTAACTTATCCACATAATTAGTGCGTTAAAATTGCAATACATTTCAAACGGCTGAAAATTGTCTAAACTTATGATCTGCAACTTTTTTTCAAATCGTCTTTAATTTTAATTTTAGAAACATTAGTTTTTCTTGTCAGTAAAATTACTTGAAAGTCAGTTGAAATGCTTTTAACTTATCCCCATAATTAGTGCGTTAAAAGTGCAATACATTTCTAACGGCTAAAAATTGTCTAAACTTATGATCTGCAACTTTTTGTAAAATCGTCTTTAATTTTAATTTTAGAAACATTAGTTTTTCTTGTCAGTAAAATTACTTGAAAGTCTGTGGAAATGCTTTTAACTTATCCACATAATTAATGCGTTAAAATTGCAATACATTTCAAACGGCTGAAAATTGTCTAAACTTATGATCTGCAATTTTTTGTAAAATCGCCTTCTACTCAATTTTGATTTCAGAAACATTAGTTTTTCTTGTCAGTAAAATTACTTGAAAGTCAGTGGAAATGCTTTTAACTTTTCCACATAATTAGTGTGTTAAAATTGCAATACATTTCAAACGGCTGAAAATTGTCTAAACTTATGAGCTGGAACTTGTTTTCAAATCGCCTTCTACTCAATTTTGATTTTAGAAACATTCGTTTTTCTTGTCAGTAAAATTACTTAAAAGTCAGTGGAAAAGCTTTTAACGTATCCACATAATTAGTGCGTTAAAATTGCAATACATTTCAAACGGCTGAAAATTGTCTAAACTTATGATCTGCAACTTTTTTTCAAATCGTCTTTAATTTTAATTTTAGAAACATTAATTTTTCTTGTCAGTAAAATTACTTGAAAGTCTGTGGAAATGCTTTTAACTTATCCACATAATTCGTGCGTTAAAATTGCAATACATTTCAAACGGCTGAAAATTGTCTAAACTTATGATCTGCAATTTTGGGTAAAATCGCCTTCTACTCAATTTCATTTCAGAAACATTAGTTTTTCTCGTCAGTAAAATTACTTGAAAGTCAGTGGAAATGCTTTTAACTTATCCAAATAATTAGTGCGTTAAAATTGCAATACATTTCAAACGGCTGAAAATTGTCTAAACTTATGAGCTGGAACTTGTTTTCAAATCGCCTTCTACTCAATTTTAATTTTAGAAACATTGGTTTTGCTTGTCAATAAAATTACTTGAAAGTCAATGGAAATGCTTTTAACTTAGCCACATAATTAGTGCGTTAAAATGGCATTACATTGCAAAGTGCTAAAAATTGTCTGAACTTATGATCTGCAATTTTTTTGGAATAACCTTCTACTCAATTTTCTTTTTAGAAATATTGGTTTTTCTTGTCAGAAAAATTACTTGAAAGTCTGTGGAAATGCTTTTAACTTATCCACATAATTAGTGCATTAAAATTGCAATACATTCCAAAGTGCTGAAAATTGTCTAAACATGATCTGCAATTATTTTTTAAATCCCCTTCTATTCAATTTTGACTTTTTAAACATTGGTTTTTCTTATAAGTAATATCACTTGCAAGTCACTGGAAATGCTTTTAACTTATTCACATAATTAGTGCGTTAAATTTGCAATACATATCAAAGTGCTGAAAATTGTCTAAACTTATGATCTGCAATTTTTTTTCAAATCACATTCTACCCAATTTTGATTTTAGAAATATTGGTTTTTCTCGTCAGTAAAATCAGTTGCAAGTCAGTGGAAATGCTTTTAACTTATTCACATAATTAGTGCGTTAAAATTGCAATACATTTCAAACGGCTGAAAATTGTCTAAACTTATGATCTGCAATTGTTTTTCTAGTAACCTTTTACTCAATTTTGACTTTTTAAACATTGGTTTTTCTTGTCAGTAAAATCACTTGCAAGTCAGTGGACATGCTTTTAACTTATCCACATAATTAGTGCGTTAAAATTGCAATACGTTTCAAACGGCTGAAAATTGTCTAAACTTATTATCTGCCACCTTTTCTGAAATTGTGTTCAATTTTAATTTTAGAAACATTAGTTTTTCTTGTCAGTAAAATTACTTGAAAGTCATTGGAAATGCTTTTAACTTATCCACATAATTATTGCGTTAAAATTGCAATACATTTCAAAGTGCTGAAAATTGTCTAAACTTATGATCTGAAATTTTTTGTAAAATCGCCTTCTACTCAATTTTGATTTCAGAAACATTAGTTTTTCTTGTCAGTAAAATTACTTGAAAGTCAGTGGAAATGCTTTTAACTTATCCACATAATTAGTGCGTTAAAATTGCAATACATTTCAAAGTGCTGAAAATTGTCTAAACTTATGATCTGCAACTTTTTTTCAAATCGCCTTCTACTCAATTTTGATTTTAGAAACATTCGTTTTTCATATCAGTAAAATTACTTATACTTAAAAGTCAGTGGAAAAGCTTTTAACGTATCCACATAATTAGTTCGTTAAAATTGCAATACATTTCAAACGGCTGAAAATTGTCTAAACTTATGATCTGCAACTTTTTTTCAAATCGTCTTTAATTTTAATTTTAGAAACATTAGTTTTTCTTGTCAGTAAAATTACTTGAAAGTCTGTGGAAATGCTTTTAACTTATCCACATAATTAGTGCGTTAAAATTGCAATACATTTCAAATGGCTGAAAATTGTCTAAAGTTATGATCTGCAATTTTGGGTAAAATCGCCTTCTACTCAATTTCATTTCAGAAACATTAGTTTTTCTCGTCAGTAAAATTACTTGAAAGTCAGTGGAAATGCTTTTAACTTATCCACATAATTAGTGCGTTAAAATTGCAATACATTTCAAACGGCTGAAAATTGTCTAAACTTATGAGCTGGAACTTGTTTTCAAATCGCCTTCTACTCAATTTTAATTTTAGAAACATTGGTTTTTCTTGTCAATAAAATTACTTGAAAGTCAATGGAAATGCTTTTAACTTAGCCACATAATTAGTGCGTTAAAATGGCAATACATTTCAAAGTGCTAAAAATTGTCTGAACTTATGATCTGCAATTTTTTTGGAATAACCTTCTACTCAATTTTCTTTTTAGAAATATTGGTTTTTCTTGTCAGAAAAATTACTTGAAAGTCTGTGGAAATGCTTTTAACCTATACACATAATTAGTGCATTAAAATTGCAATACATTTCTAACGGCTGAAAATTGTCTAAACTTATGATCTGCAACTTTTTGTAAAATCGTCTTTAATTTTAATTTTAGAAACATTAGTTTTTCTTGTCAGTAAAATTACTTGAAAGTCTGTGGAAATGCTTTTAACTTATCCACATAATTAATGCGTTAAAATTGCAATACATTTCAAACGGCTGAAAATTGTCTAAACTTATGATCTGCAATTTTTTGTAAAATCGCCTTCTACTTAATTTTGATTTTAGAAACATTAGTTTTTCTTGTCAGTAAAAATACTTGAAAGTCAGTGGAAATGCTTTTAACTTATCCACATAATTAGTGTGTTAAAATTGCAATACATTTCAAACGGCTGAAAATTGTCTAAACTTATGATCTGCAACTTTTTTTCAAATCGCCTTCTACTCAATTTTGATTTTGGAAACATTGGTTTTTCTTGTCAGTAAAATTACTTAAAAGTCAGTGGAAAAGCTTTTAACGTATCCACATAATTAGTGCGTTAAAATTGCAATACATTTCAAACGGCTGAAAATTTTCTAAACTTATGATCTGCAACTTTTTTTCAAATCGTCTTTAATTTTAATTTCAGAAACATTAGTTTTTCTTGTCAGTAAAATTACGTGAAAGTCTGTGGAAATGCTTTTAACTTATCCACATAATTAGTGCGTTAAAATTGCAATACATTTCAAACGGCTGAAAATTGTCTAAACTTATGATCTGCAATTTTGGGTAAAATCGCTTTCTACTCAATTTCATTTCAGAAACATTAGTTTTTCTCGTCAGTAAAATTACTTGAAAGTCAGTGGAAATGCTTTTAACTTATCCACATAATTAGTGCGTTAAAATTGCAATACATTTCAAACGGCTGAAAATTGTCTAAACTTATGAGCTGGAACTTGTTTTCAAATCGCCTTCTACTCAATTTTAATTTTAGAAACATTGGTTTTTCTTGTCAGTAAAATTACTTGAAAGTCTGTGGAAATGCTTTTAACTTATACACATAATTAGTGCGTTAAAATTGCAATACATTTAAAAGTGCTGAAAATTGTCTAAACTTATGATCTGCAACTTTTTTAAAAATCGCCTTCTACTCAATTTTGATTTTAGAAACATTCGTTTTTCTTGTCAGTAAAATTACTTAAAAGTCAGTGGAAAAGCTTTTAACGTATCCACATAATTAGTGCGTTAAAATTGCAATACATTTCAAACGGCTGAAAATTGTCTAAACTTATGATCTGCAACTTTTTTTCAAATCGTCTTTAATTTTAATTTTAGAAACATTAGATTTTCTTGTCAGTAAAATTACTTGAAAGTCTGTGGAAATGCTTTTAACTTATCCACATAATTAGTGCGTTAAAATTGCAATACATTTCAAACGGCTGAAAATTGTCTAAACTTATGATCTGCAATTTTGGGTAAAATCGCCTTCTACTCAATTTCATTTCAGAAACATTAGTTTTTCTCGTCAGTAAAATTACTTGAAAGTCAGTGGAAATGCTTTTAACTTATCCACATAATTAGTGCGTTAAAATTGCAATACATTTCAAACGGCTGAAAATTGTCTAAACTTATGAGCTGGAACTTGTTTTCAAATCGCCTTCTACTCAATTTTAATTTTAGAAACATTGGTTTTTCTTGTCAATAAAATTACTTGAAAGTCAATGGAAATGCTTTTAACTTAGCCACATAATTAGTGCGTTAAAATGGCAATACATTTCAAAGTGCTAAAAATTGTCTGAACTTATGATCTGCAATTTATTTGGAATAACCTTCTACTCAATTTTCTTTTTAGAAATATTGGTTTTTCTTGTCAGAAAAATTACTTGAAAGTCTGTGGAAATGCTTTTAACTTATCCACATAATTAGTGCATTAAAATTGCAATACATTTCAAAGTGCTGAAAATTGTCTAAACATGATCTGCAATTATTTTTTAAATCCCCTTCTATTCAATTTTGACTTTTTAAACATTGGTTTTTCTTATAAGTAATATCACTTGCAAGTCACTGGAAATGCTTTTAACTGATTCACATAATTAGTGCGTTAAATTTGCAATACATATCAAAGTGCTGAAAATTGTCTAAACTTATGATCTGCAATTTTTTTTCAAATCACATTCTACCCAATTTTGATTTTAGAAATATTGGTTTTTCTCGTCAGTAAAATCACTTGCAAGTCAGTGGAAATGCTTTTAACTTATCCACATAATTAGTGCGTTAAAATTGCAATACATTTCAAACGGCTGAAAATTGTCTAAACTTATGATCTGCAATTTTGGGTAAAATCGCCTTCTACTCAATTTCATTTCAGAAACATTAGTTTTTCTCGTCAGTAAAATTACTTGAAAGTCAGTGGAAATGCTTTTAACTTATCCACATAATTAGTGCGTTAAAATTGCAATACATTTCAAACGGCTGAAAATTGTCTAAACTTATGAGCTGGAACTTGTTTTCAAATCGCCTTCTACTCAATTTTAATTTTAGAAACATTGGTTTTTCTTGTCAGTAAAATTACTTGAAAGTCTGTGGAAATGCTTTTAACTTATACACATAATTAGTGCGTTAAAATTGCAATACATTTCAAAGTGCTGAAAATTGTCTAAACTTATGATCTGCAACTTTTTTAAAAATCGCCTTCTACTCAATTTTGATTTTAGAAACATTCGTTTTTCTTGTCAGTAAAATTACTTAAAAGTCAGTGGAAAAGCTTTTAACGTATCCACATAATTAGTGCGTTAAAATTGCAATACATTTCAAACGGCTGAAAATTGTCTAAACTTATGATCTGCAACTTTTTTTCAAATCGTCTTTAATTTTAATTTTAGAAACATTAGTTTTTCTTGTCAGTAAAATTACTTGAAAGTCAGTGGAAATGCTTTTAACTTATCCACATAATTAATGCGTTAAAATTGCAATACATTTCAAACGGCTGAAAATTGTCTAAACTTATGATCTGCAATTTTTTGTAAAATCGCTTTCTACTCAATTTTGATTTCAGAAACATTAGTTTTTCTTGTCAGTAAAATTACTTGAAAGTCAGTGGAAATGCTTTTAACTTATCCACATAATTAGTGTGTTAAAATTGCAATACATTTCAAACGGCTGAAAATTGTCCAAACTTATGATCTGCAACTTTTTTTCAAATCACATTCTACCCAATTTTGATTTTAGAAATATTGGTTTTTCTCGTCAGTAAAATCACTTGCAAGTCAGTGGAAATGCTTTTAACTTATCCACATAATTAGTGCGTTAAAATTGCAATACATTTCAAACGGCTTAAAGTTGTCTAAACTTATGATCTGCAATTTTGGGTAAAATCGCCTTCTACTCAATTTCATTTCAGAAACATTAGTTTTTCTCGTCAGTAAAATTACTTGAAAGTCAGTGGAAATGCTTTTAACTTATCCACATAATTAGTGCGTTAAAATTGCAATACATTTCAAAGTGCTGAAAATTGTCTAAACTTATGATCTGCAACTTTTTTTAAAATCGCCTTCTACTCAATTTTGATTTTAGAAACATTCGTTTTTCTTGTCAGTAAAATTACTTAAAAGTCAGTGGAAAAGCTTTTAACGTATCCACATAATTAGTGCGTTAAAATTGCAATACATTTCAAACGGCTGAAAATTGTCTAAACTTATGATCTGCAACTTTTTTTCAAATCGTCTTTAATTTTAATTTTAGAAACATTAGTTTTTCTTGTCAGTAAAATTACTTGAAAGTCAGTGGAAATGCTTTTAACTTATCCACATAATTAGTGCGTTAAAATTGCAATACATTTCAAACGGCTGAAAATTGTCTAAACTTATGATCTGCAATTTTTTGTAAAATCGCTTTCTACTCAATTTTGATTTCAGAAACATTAGTTTTTCTTGTCAGTAAAATTACTTGAAAGTCAGTGGAAATGCTTTTAACTTATCCACATAATTAGTGTGTTAAAATTGCAATACATTTCAAACGGCTGAAAATTGTCCAAACTTATGATCTGCAACTTTTTTTCAAATCGCCTTCTACTCAATTTTGATTTTAGAAACATTGGTTTTTCTTGTCCGTAAAATTACTTAAAAGTCAGTGGAAAAGCTTTTAACGTATCCACATAATTAGTGCGTTAAAATTGCAATACATTTCAAACGGCTGAAAATTGTCTAAACTTATGATCTGCAATTGTTTTTCTAGTAACCTTTTACTCAATTTTGACTTTTTAAACATTGGTTTTTCTTATAAGTAAAATCACTTGCAAGTTAGTGGAAATGCTTTTAACTTATCCACATAATTAGTGCGTTAAAATTTCAATACATTTCAAACGGCTGAAAATTGTCTAAACTTATGATCTGCAATTGTTTTTCTAGTAACCTTTTACTCAATTTTGACTTTTTAAACATTGGTTTTTCTTGTCAGTAAAATGACTTGCAAGTCAGTGGAAATGCTTTTAACTTATCCACATAATTAGTGCGTTAAAATTGCAATACATTTCAAACGGCTGAAAATTGTCTAAACTTATTATCTGCCACTTTTTCTGAAATTGTGTTCAACTTTAATTTTAGAAACATTAGTTTTTCTTGTCAGTAAAATTACTTGAAAGTCAGTGGAAATGCTTTTAACTTATCCACATAATTAGTGCGTTAAAAGTGCAATACATTTCTAACGGCTGAAAATTGTCTAAAGTTATGATCTGCAAATTTTTGTAAAATCGCCTTCTACTCAATTTTGATTTCAGAAACATTAGTTTTTCTTGTCCGTAAAATTACTTGAAAGTCAGTGGAAATGCTTTTAACTTATCCACATAATTAGTGCGTTAAAATTGCAATACATTTCAAACGGCTGAAAATTGTCTAAACTTATGATCTGCAACTTTTTTTCAAATCGTCTTTAATTTTAGAAACTTTAGTTTTTCTTGTCAGTAAAATTACTTGAAAGTCAGTGGAAATGCTTTTAACTTATCCCCATAATTAGTGCGTTAAAAGTGCAATACATTTCTAACGGCTGAAAATTGTCTAAACTTATGATCTGCAACTTTTTGTAAAATCGTCTTTAATTTTAATTTTAGAAACATTAGTTTTTCTTGACAGTAAAATTACTTGAAAGTCTGTGGAAATGCTTTTAACTTATCCACATAATTAATGCGTTAAAATTGCAATACATTTCAAACGGCTGAAAATTGTCTAAACTTATGATCTGCAATTTTTTGTAAAATCGAATTCTACTCAATTTTGATTTCAGAAACATTAATTTTTCTTGTCAGTAAAATTACTTGAAAGTCAGTGCAAATGCTTTTAACTTATCCACATAATTAGTGTGTTAAAATTGCAATACATTTCAAACGGCTGAAAATTGTCTAAACTTATGATCTGCAACTTTTTTTCAAATCGCCTTCTACTCAATTTTGATTTTAGAAACATTGGTTTTTCTTGTCAGTAAAATTACTTAAAAGTCAGTGGAAAAGCTTTTAACGTATCCACATAGTTAGTGCGTTAAAATTGCAATACATTTCAAACGGCTGAAAATTGTCTAAACTTATGATCTGCAACTTTTTTTTCAAATCGTCTTTAATTTTAATTTTAGAAACATTAGTTTTTCTTGTCAGTAAAATTACTTGAAAGTCTGTGGAATTGCTTTTAACTTATCCACATAATTAGTGCGTTAAAATTGCAATACATTTCAAACGGCTGAAAATTGTCTAAACTTATGATCTGCAATTTTGGGTAAAATCGCCTTCTACTCAATTTCATTTCAGAAACATTAGTTTTTCTCGTCAGTAAAATTACTTGAAAGTCAGTGGAAATGCTTTTAACTTATCCACATAATTAGTGCGTTAAAATTGCAATACATTTCAAACGGCTGAAAATTGTCTAAACTTATGAGCTGGAACTTGTTTTCAAATCGCCTTCTACTCAATTTTAATTTTAGAAACATTGGTTTTTCTTGTCAGTAAAATTACTTGAAAGTCTGTGGAAATGCTTTTAACTTATACACATAATTAGTGCGTTAAAATTGCAATACATTTCAAAGTGCTGAAAATTGTCTAAACTTATGATCTGCAACTTTTTTAAAAATCGTCTTTAATTTTAATTTTAGAAACATTAGTTTTTCTTGTCAGTAAAATTACTTGAAAGTCTGTGGAAATGCTTTTAACTTATCCACATAATTAGTGCGTTAAAATTGCAACACATTTCAAACGGCTGAAAATTGTCTAAACTTATGATCTGCAATTTTGGGTAAAATCGCCTTCTACTCAATTTCATTTCAGAAACATTAGTTTTTCTCGTCAGTAAAATTACTTGAAAGTCAGTGGAAATGCTTTTAACTTATCCACATAATTAGTGCGTTAAAATTGCAATACATTTCAAACGGCTGAAAATTGTCTAAACTTATGAGCTGGAACTTGTTTTCAAATCGCCTTCTACTCAATTTTAATTTTAGAAACATTGGTTTTTCTTGTCAATAAAATTACTTGAAAGTCAATGGAAATGCTTTTAACTTAGCCACATAATTAGTGCGTTAAAATGGCAATACATTTCAAAGTGCTAAAAATTGTCTGAACTTATGATCTGCAATTTATTTGGAATAACCTTCTACTCAATTTTCTTTTTAGAAATATTGGTTTTTCTTGTCAGAAAAATTACTTGAAAGTCTGTGGAAATGCTTTTAACTTATCCACATAATTAGTGCATTAAAATTGCAATACATTTCAAAGTGCTGAAAATTGTCTAAACATGATCTGCAATTATTTTTTAAATCCCCTTCTATTCAATTTTGACTTTTTAAACATTGGTTTTTCTTATAAGTAATATCACTTGCAAGTCACTGGAAATGCTTTTAACTTATTCACATAATTAGTGCGTTAAATTTGCAATACATATCAAAGTGCTGAAAATTGTCTAAACTTATGATCTGCAATTTTTTTTCAAATCACATTCTACCCAATTTTGATTTTAGAAATATTGGTTTTTCTCGTCAGTAAAATCACTTGCAAGTCAGTGGAAATGCTTTTAACTTATCCACATAATTAGTGCGTTAAAATTGCAATACATTTCAAACGGCTGAAAATTGTCTAAACTTATGATCTGCAATTGTTTGTCTAGCAACCTTTTACTCAATTTTGACTTTTTAAACATTGGTTTTTCTTGTCAGTAAAATTACTTGCAAGTCAGTGGAAATGCTTTTAACTTATCCACATAATTAGTGCGTTAAAATTGCAATACATTTCAAACGGCTGAAAATTGTCTAAACTTATTATCTGCCACTTTTTCTGAAATTGTGTTCAATTTTAATTTTAGAAACATTAGTTTTTCTTGTCAGTAAAATTACTTGAAAGTCAGTGGAAATGCTTTTAACTTATCCACATAATTAGTGCGTTAAAAGTGCAATACATTTTTAACGGCTGAAAATTGTCTAAACTTATGATCTGCAACTTTTTTTCAAATCGTCTTTAATTTTAATTTTAGAAACATTAGTTTTTCTTGTCAGTAAAATTACTTGAAAGTCTGTGGAAATGCTTTTAACTTATCCACATAATTAGTGCGTTAAAATTGCAATACATTTCAAACGGCTGAAAATTGTCTAAACTTATGATCTGCAATTTTGGGTAAAATCGCCTTCTACTCAATTTCATTTCAGAAACATTAGTTTTTCTCGTCAGTAAAATTACTTGAAAGTCAGTGGAAATGCTTTTAACTTATCCACATAATTAGTGCGTTAAAATTGCAATACATTTCAAACGGCTGAAAATTGTCTAAACTTATGATCTGCAACTTTTTTTCAAATCGTATTTAATTTTAATTTTAGAAACATTAGTTTTTCTTGTCAGTAAAATTACTTGAAAGTCTGTGGAAATGCTTTTAACTTATCCACATAATTAGTGCGTTAAAATGGCAATATATTTCAAAGTGCTAAAAATTTTCTGAACTTATGATCTGCAATTTTTTTGAAATAACCTTCTACTCAATTTTCTTTTTAGAAATATTGGTTTTTCTTGTTAGAAAAATTACTTGAAAGTCTGTGGAAATGCTTTTAACTTATCCACATAATTAGTGCATTAAAATTGCAATACATTTCAAAGTGCTGAAAATTGTCTAAACATGATCTGCAATTATTTTTTAAATCCCCTTCTATTCAATTTTGACTTTTTAAACATTGGTTTTTCTTATAAGTAATATCACTTGCAAGTCACTGGAAATGCTTTTAACTTATTCACATAATTAGTGCGTTAAATTTGCAATACATATCAAAGTGCTGAAAATTGTCTAAACTTATGATCTGCAATTTTTTTTCAAATCACATTCTACCCAATTTTGATTTTAGAAATATTGGTTTTTCTCGTCAGTAAAATCACTTGCAAGTCAGTGGAAATGCTTTTAACTTATCCACATAATTAGTGCGTTAAAATTGCAATACATTTCAAACGGCTGAAAATTGTCTAAACTTATGATCTGCAATTGTTTTTCTAGTAACCTTTTACTCAATTTTGACTTTTTAAACATTGGTTTTTCTTATAAGTAAAATCACTTGCAAGTCAGTGGAAATGCTTTTAACTTATCCACATAATTAGTGCGTTAAAATGGCAATACATTTCAAACGGCTGAAAATTGTCTAAACTTATGATCTGCAACTTTTCGTAAAATCGTCTTTAATTTTAATTTTAGAAACATTAGTTTTTCTAGTCAGTAAAATTACTTGAAAGTCTGTGGAAATGCTTTTAACTTATCCACATAATTAGTGCGTTAAAATTGCAATACATTTCAAAGTGCTGAAAATTGTCTAAACTTATGATCTGCAATTTTTTGTAAAATCGCCTTCTACTCAATTTTGATTTCAGAAACATTAGTTTTTCTTGTCAGTAAAATTACTTGAAAGTCAGTGGAAATGCTTTTAACTTATCCACATAATTAGTGTGTTAAAATTGCAATACATTTCAAAGTGCTGAAAATTGTCTAAACATGATCTGCAATTATTTTTTAAATCCCCTTCTATTCAATTTTGACTTTTTAAACATTGGTTTTTCTTATAAGTAATATCACTTGCAAGTCACTGGAAATGCTTTTAACTTATTCACATAATTAGTGCGTTAAATTTGCAATACATATCAAAGTGCTGAAAATTGTCTAAACTTATGATCTGCAATTTTTTTTCAAATCACATTCTACCCAATTTTGATTTTAGAAATATTGGTTTTTCTCGTCAGTAAAATCACTTGCAAGTCAGTGGAAATGCTTTTAACTTATCCACATAATTAGTGCGTTAAAATTGCAATACATTTCAAACGGCTGAAAATTGTCTAAACTTATGATCTGCAATTGTTTGTCTAGCAACCTTTTACTCAATTTTGACTTTTTAAACATTGGTTTTTCTTGTCAGTAAAATCACTTGCAAGTCAGTGGAAATGCTTTTAACTTATCCACATAATTAGTGCGTTAAAATTGCAATACATTTCAAACGGCTGAAAATTGTCTAAACTTATTATCTGCCACTTTTTCTGAAATTGTGTTCAATTTTAATTTTAGAAACATTAGTTTTTCTTGTCAGTAAAATTACTTGAAAGTCAGTGGAAATGCTTTTAACTTATCCACATAATTAGTGCGTTAAAAGTGCAATACATTTTTAACGGCTGAAAATTGTCTAAACTTATGATCTGCAACTTTTCGTAAAATCGTCTTTAATTTTAATTTTAGAAACATTAGTTTTTCTTGTCAGTAAAATTACTTGAAAGTCAGTGGAAATGCTTTTAACTTATCCACATAATTAGTGCGTTAAAATTGCAATACATTTCAAAGTGCTGAAAATTGTCTAAACTTATGATCTGCAATTTTTTGTAAAATCGCCTTCTACTCAATTTTGATTTCAGAAACATTAGTTTTTCTTGTCAGTAAAATTACTTGAAAGTCAGTGGAAATGCTTTTAACTTATCCACATAATTAGTGTGTTAAAATTGCAATACATTTCAAACGGCTGAAAATTGTCTAAACTTATGAGCTGGAACTTGTTTTCAAATCGTCTTCTACTCAATTTTAATTTTAGAAACATTGGTTTTTCTTGTCAGTAAAATTACTTAAAAGTCAGTGGAAAAGCTTTTAACGTATCCACATAATTAGTGCGTTAAAATTGCAATACATTTCAAACGGCTGAAAATTGTCTAAACTTATGATCTGCAACTTTTTTTCAAATCGTCTTTAATTTTAATTTTAGAAACATTAGTTTTTCTTGTCAGTAAAATTACTTGAAAGTCTGTGGAAATGCTTTTAACTTATCCACATAATTAGTGCGTTAAAATTGCAATACATTTCAAAGTGCTGAAAATTGTCTAAACTTATGATCTGCAACTTTTTTTCAAATCGCCTTCTACTCAATTTTGATTTTAGAAACATTCGTTTTTCTTGTCAGTAAAATTACTTAAAAGTCAGTGGAAAAGCTTTTAACGTATCCACATAATTAGTGCGTTAAAATTGCAATACATTTCAAACGGCTGAAAATTGTCTAAACTTATGATCTGCAACTTTTTTTCAAATCGTCTTTAATTTTAATTTTAGAAACATTAGTTTTTCTTGTCAGTAAAATTACTTGAAAGTCTGTGGAAATGCTTTTAACTTATCCACATAATTAGTGCGTTAAAATGGCAATATATTTCAAAGTGCTAAAAATTTTCTGAACTTATGATCTGCAATTTTTTTGGAATAACCTTCTACTCAATTTTCTTTTTAGAAATATTGGTTTTTCTTGTTAGAAAAATTACTTGAAAGTCTGTGGAAATGCTTTTAACTTATCCACATAATTAGTGCATTAAAATTGCAATACATTTCAAAGTGCTGAAAATTGTCTAAACATGATCTGCAATTATTTTTTAAATCCCCTTCTATTCAATTTTGACTTTTTAAACATTGGTTTTTCTTATAAGTAATATCACTTGCAAGTCACTGGAAATGCTTTTAACTTATTCACATAATTAGTGCGTTAAATTTGCAATACATATCAAAGTGCTGAAAATTGTCTAAACTTATGATCTGCAATTTTTTTTCAAATCACATTCTACCCAATTTTGATTTTAGAAATATTGGTTTTTCTCGTCAGTAAAATCACTTGCAAGTCAGTGGAAATGCTTTTAACTTATCCACATAATTAGTGCGTTAAAATTGCAATACATTTCAAACGGCTGAAAATTGTCTAAACTTATGATCTGCAATTGTTTTTCTAGTAACCTTTTACTCAATTTTGACTTTTTAAACATTGGTTTTTCTTATAAGTAAAATCACTTACAAGTCAGTGGAAATGCTTTTAACTTATCCACATAATTAGTGCGTTAAAATGGCAATACATTTCAAACGGCTGAAAATTGTCTAAACTTATGATCTGCAACTTTTCGTAAAATCGTCTTTAATTTTAATTTTAGAAACATTAGTTTTTCTTGTCAGTAAAATTACTTGAAAGTCTGTGGAAATGCTTTTAACTTATCCACATAATTAGTGCGTTAAAATTGCAATACATTTCAAAGTGCTGAAAATTGTCTAAACTTATGATCTGCAATTTTTTGTAAAATCGCCTTCTACTCAATTTTGATTTCAGAAACATTAGTTTTTCTTGTCAGTAAAATTACTTGAAAGTCAGTGGAAATGCTTTTAACTTATCCACATAATTAGTGTGTTAAAATTTCAATACATTTCAAACGGCTGAAAATTGTCTAAACTTATGAGCTGGAACTTGTTTTCAAATCGTCTTCTACTCAATTTTAATTTTAGAAACATTGGTTTTTCTTGTCAGTAAAATTACTTGAAAGTCAGTGGAAATGCTTTTAACTTATCCACATAATTAGTGCGTTAAAATTGCAATACATTTCAAAGTGCTGAAAATTGTCTAAACTTATGATCTGCAACTTTTTTTCAAATCGCTTTCTACTCAATTTTGATTTTAGAAACATTCGTTTTTCTTGTCAGTAAAATTACTTGAAAGTCAGTGGAAATGCTTTTAACTTATCCACATAATTAGTGTGTTAAAATTGCAATACATTTCAAACGGCTGAAAATTGTCTAAACTTATGATCTGCAACTTTTTTTCAAATCGTCTTTAATTTTAATTTTAGAAACATTAGTTTTTCTTGTCAGTAAAATTACTTGAAAGTCTGTGGAAATGCTTTTAACTTATCCACATAATTAGTGCGTTAAAATTGCAATACATTTCAAATGGCTGAAAATTGTCTAAACTTATGATCTGCAATTTTTTTGGAATAACCTTCTACTCAATTTTCTTTTTAGAAATATTGGTTTTTCTTGTCAGAAAAATTACTTGAAAGTCTGTGGAAATGCTTTTAACTTATCCACATAATTAGTGCGTTAAAATTGCAATACATTTCAAACGGCTGAAAATTGTCTAAACTTATGATCTGCAACTTTTTTTCAAATCGTCTTTAATTTTAATTTTAGAAACATTAGTTTTTCTTGTCAGTAAAATTACTTGAAAGTCAGTGGAAATGCTTTTAACTTATCCCCATAATTAGTGCGTTAAAAGTGCAATACATTTCTAACGGCTGAAAATTGTCTAAACTTATGATCTGCAACTTTTTGTAAAATCGTCTTTAATTTTAATTTTAGAAACATTAGTTTTTCTTGTCAGTAAAATTACTTGAAATTCTGTGGAAATGCTTTTGACTTATCCACATAATTAATGCGTTAAAATTGCAATACATTTCAAACGGCTGAAAATTGTCTAAACTTATGATCTGCAATTTTTTGTAAAATCGCCTTCTACTCAATTTTGATTTCAGAAACATTAGTTTTTCTTGTCAGTAAAATTACTTGAAAGTCAGTGGAAATGCTTTTAACTTATCCACATAATTAGTGTGTTAAAATTGCAATACTATTCAAACGGCTGAAAATTGTCTAAACTTATGAGCTGGAACTTGTTTTCAAATCGTCTTCTACTCAATTTTAATTTTAGAAACATTGGTTTTTCTTGTCAGTAAAATTACTTGAAAGTCAGTGGAAATGCGTTTAACTTATCCACATAATTAGTGCGTTAAAATTGCAATACATTTCAAAGTGCTGAAAATTGTCTAAACTTATGATCTGCAACTTTTTTTCAAATCGCCTTCTCCTCAATTTTGATTTTAGAAACATTCGTTTTTCTTGTCAGTAAAATTACTTAAAAGTCAGTGGAAAAGCTTTTAACGTATCCATATAATTAGTGCGTTAAAATTGCAATTCATTTCAAACGGCTGAAAATTGTCTAAACTTATGATCTGCAACTTTGTTTCAAATCGTCTTTAATTTTAATTTTAGAAACATTAGTTTTCTTGTCAGTAAAATTACTTGAAAGTCTGTGGAAATGCTTTTAACTTATCCACATAATTAGTGCGTTAAAATTGCAATACATTTCAAACGGCTGAAAATTGTCTAAACTTATGATCTGCAATTTTGGGTAAAATCGCCTTCTACTCAATTTCATTTCAGAAACATTAGTTTTTCTCGTCAGTAAAATTACTTGAAAGTCAGTGGAAATGCTTTTAACTTATCCACATAATTAGTGCGTTAAAATTGCAAAACATTTCAAACGGCTGAAAATTGTCTAAACTTATGAGCTGGAACTTGTTTTCAAATCGCCTTCTACTCAATTTTAATTTTAGAAACATTGGTTTTTCTTGTCAGTAAAATTGCTTGAAAGTCTGTGGAAATGCTTTTAACTTATACACATAATTAATGCGTTAAAATTGCAATACATTTCAAAGTGCTGAAAATTGTCTAAACTTATGATCTGCAACTTTTTTTCAAATCGCCTTCTACTCAATTTTGATTTTAGAAACATTCGTTTTTCTTGTCAGTAAAATTACTTAAAAGTCAGTGGAAAAGCTTTTAACGTATCCACATAATTAGTGCGTTAAAATTGCAATTTATTTCAAACGGCTGAAAATTGTCTAAACTTATGATCTGCAACTTTTTTTCAAATCGTCTTTAATTTTAATTTTAGAAACATTAGTTTTTCTTGTCAGTAAAATTACTTGAAAGTCTATGGAAATGCTTTTAACTTATCCACATAATTAGTGCGTTAAAATTGCAATACATTTCAAACGGCTGAAAATTGTCTAAACTTATGATCTGCAATTTTGGGTAAAATCGCCTTCTACTCAATTTTGATTTCAGAAACATTAGTTTTTCTTGTCAGTAAAATTACTTGAAAGTCAGTGGAAATGCTTTTAACTTATCCACATAATTAGTGTGTTAAAATTGCAATACATTTCAAACGGCTGAAAATTGTCTAAACTTATGATCTGCAATTTTTTTGGAATAACCTTCTACTCAATTTTCTTTTTAGAAATATTGGTTTTTCTTGTCAGAAAAATTACTTGAAAGTCTGTGGAAATGCTTTTAACTTATCCACATAATTAGTGCGTTAAAATTGCAATACATTTCAAACGGCTGAAAATTGTCTAAACTTATGATCTGCAACTTTTTTTCAAATCGTCTTTAATTTTAATTTTAGAAACATTAGTTTTTTTTGTCAGTAAAATTACTTGAAAGTCAGTGGAAATGCTTTTAACTTATCCCCATAATTAGTGCGTTAAAAGTGCAATACATTTCTAACGGCTGAAAATTGTCTAAACTTATGATCTGCAACTTTTTGTAAAATCGTCTTTAATTTTAATTTTAGAAACATTAGTTTTTCTTGTCAGTAAAATTACTTGAAATTCTGTGGAAATGCTTTTAACTTATCCACATAATTAATGCGTTAAAATTGCAATACATTTCAAACGGCTGAAAATTGTCTAAACTTATGATCTGCAATTTTTTGTAAAATCGCCTTCTACTCAATTTTGATTTCAGAAACATTAGTTTTTCTTGTCAGTAAAATTACTTGAAAGTCAGTGGAAATGCTTTTAACCTATCCACATAATTAGTGTGTTAAAATTGCAATACTATTCAAACGGCTGAAAATTGTCTAAACTTATGAGCTGGAACTTGTTTTCAAATCGTCTTCTACTCAATTTTAATTTTAGAAACATTGGTTTTTCTTGTCAGTAAAATTACTTGAAAGTCAGTGGAAATGCGTTTAACTTATCCACATAATTAGTGCGTTAAAATTGCAATACATTTCAAAGTGCTGAAAATTGTCTAAACTTATGATCTGCAACTTTTTTTCAAATCGCCTTCTCCTCAATTTTGATTTTAGAAACATTCGTTTTTCTTGTCAGTAAAATTACTTAAAAGTCAGTGGAAAAGCTTTTAACGTATCCATATAATTAGTGCGTTAAAATTGCAATACATTTCAAACGGCTGAAAATTGTCTAAACTTATGATCTGCAACTTTGTTTCAAATCGTCTTTAATTTTAATTTTAGAAACATTAGTTTTCTTGTCAGTAAAATTACTTGAAAGTCTGTGGAATTGCTTTTAACTTATCCACATAATTAGTGCGTTAAAATTGCAATACATTTCAAACGGCTGAAAATTGTCTAAACTTATGATCTGCAATTTTGGGTAAAATCGCCTTCTACTCAATTTCATTTCAGAAACATTAGTTTTTCTCGTCAGTAAAATTACTTGAAAGTCAGTGGAAATGCTTTTAACTTATCCACATAATTAGTGCGTTAAAATTGCAAAACATTTCAAACGGCTGAAAATTGTCTAAACTTATGAGCTGGAACTTGTTTTCAAATCGCCTTCTACTCAATTTTAATTTTAGAAACATTGGTTTTTCTTGTCAGTAAAATTGCTTGAAAGTCTGTGGAAATGCTTTTAACTTATACACATAATTAATGCGTTAAAATTGCAATACATTTCAAAGTGCTGAAAATTGTCTAAACTTATGATCTGCAACTTTTTTTCAAATCGCCTTCTACTCAATTTTGATTTTAGAAACATTCGTTTTTCTTGTCAGTAAAATTACTTAAAAGTCAGTGGAAAAGCTTTTAACGTATCCACATAATTAGTGCGTTAAAATTGCAATTTATTTCAAACGGCTGAAAATTGTCTAAACTTATGATCTGCAACTTTTTTTCAAATCGTCTTTAATTTTAATTTTAGAAACATTAGTTTTTCTTGTCAGTAAAATTACTTGAAAGTCTATGGAAATGCTTTTAACTTATCCACATAATTAGTGCGTTAAAATTGCAATACATTTCAAACGGCTGAAAATTGTCTAAACTTATGATCTGCAATTTTGGGTAAAATCGCCTTCTACTCAATTTTGATTTCAGAAACATTAGTTTTTCTTGTCAGTAAAATTACTTGAAAGTCAGTGGAAATGCTTTTAACTTATCCACATAATTAGTGTGTTAAAATTGCAATACATTTCAAACGGCTGAAAATTGTCTAAACTTATGAGCTGGAACTTGTTTTCAAATCGTCTTCTACTCAATTTTAATTTTAGAAACATTGGTTTTTCTTGTCAGTAAAATTACTTGAAAGTCAGTGGAAATGCTTTTAACTTATCCACATAATTAGTGCGTTAAAATTGCAATACATTTCAAAGTGCTGAAAATTGTCTAAACTTATGATCTGCAACTTTTTTTCAAATCGCCTTCTACTCAATTTTGATTTTAGAAACATTCGTTTTTCTTATCAGTAAAATTACTTAAAAGTCAGTGGAAAAGCTTTTAACGTATCCACATAATTAGTGCGTTAAAATTGCAATACATTTCAAACTGCTGAAAATTGTCTAAACTTATGATCTGCAACTTTTTTTCAAATCGTCTTTAATTTTAATTTTAGAAACATTAGTTTTTCTTGTCAGTAAAATTACTTGAAAGTCTGTGGAAATGCTTTTAACTTATCCACATAATTAGTGCGTTAAAATTGCAATACATTTCAAATTGCTGAAAATTGTCTAAACTTATGATCTGCAATTTTTTTGGAATAACCTTCTACTCAATTTTCTTTTTAGAAATATTGGTTTTTCTTGTCAGAAAAATTACTTGAAAGTCTGTGGAAATGCTTTTAACTTATCCACATAATTAGTGCGTTAAAATTGCAATACATTTCAAACGGCTGAAAATTGTCTAAACTTATGATCTGCAACTTTTTTTCAAATCGTCTTTAATTTTAATTTTAGAAACATTAGTTTTTCTTGTCAGTAAAATTACTTGAAAGTCAGTGGAAATGCTTTTAACTTATCCCCATAATTAGTGCGTTAAAAGTGCAATACATTTCTAACGGCTGAAAATTGTCTAAACTTATGATCTGCAACTTTTTGTAAAATCGTCTTTAATTTTAATTTTAGAAACATTAGTTTTTCTTGTCAGTAAAATTACTTGAAATTCTGTGGAAATGCTTTTAACTTATCCACATAATTAATGCGTTAAAATTGTAATACATTGAAACGGCTGAAAATTGTCTAAACTTATGATCTGCAATTTTTTGTAAAATCGCCTTCTACTCAATTTTGATTTCAGAAACATTAGTTTTTCTTGTCAGTAAAATTACTTGAAAGTCAGTGGAAATGCTTTTAACTTATCCACATAATTAGTGTGTTAAAATTGCAATACATTTCAAACGGCTGAAAATTGTCTAAACTTATGAGCTGGAACTTGTTTTAAAATCGTCTTCTACTCAATTTTAATTTTAGAAACATTGGTTTTTCTTGTCAGTAAAATTACTTGAAAGTCAGTGGAAATGCTTTTAACTTATCCACATAATTAGTGCGTTAAAATTGCAATACATTTCAAACGGCTGAAAATTGTCTAAACTTATGATCTGCAACTTTGTTTCAAATCGTCTTTAATTTTAATTTTAGAAACATTAGTTTTCTTGTCAGTAAAATTACTTGAAAGTCTGTGGAAATGCTTTTAACTTATCCACATAATTAGTGCGTTAAAATTGCAATACATTTCAAACGGCTGAAAATTGTCTAAACTTATGATCTGCAATTTTGGGTAAAATCGCCTTCTACTCAATTTCATTTCAGAAACATTAGTTTTTCTCGTCAGTAAAATTACTTGAAAGTCAGTGGAAATGCTTTTAACTTATCCACATAATTAGTGCGTTAAAATTGCAAAACATTTCAAACGGCTGAAAATTGTCTTAAACTTATGAGCTGGAACTTGTTTTCAAATCGCCTTCTACTCAATTTTAATTTTAGAAACATTCGTTTTTCTTGTCAGTAAAATTACTTAAAAGTCAGTGGAAAAGCTTTTAACGTATCCACATAATTAGTGCGTTAAAATTGCAATTTATTTCAAACGGCTGAAAATTGTCTAAACTTATGATCTGCAACTTTTTTTCAAATCGTCTTTAATTTTAATTTTAGAAACATTAGTTTTTCTTGTCAGTAAAATTACTTGAAAGACTATGGAAATGCTTTTAACTTATCCACATAATTAGTGCGTTAAAATTGCAATACATTTCAAACGGCTGAAAATTGTCTAAACTTATGATCTGCAATTTTGGGTAAAATCGCCTTCTACTCAATTTCATTTCAGAAACATTAGTTTTTCTCGTCAGTAAAATTACTTGAAAGTCAGTGGAAATGCTTTTAACTTATCCACATAATTAGTGCGTTAAAATGGCAATATATTTCAAAGTGCTAAAAATTTTCTGAACTTATGATCTGCAATTTTTTTGGAATAACCTTCTACTTAATTTTCTTTTTAGAAATATTGGTTTTTCTTGTTAGAAAAATTACTTGAAAGTCTGTGGAAATGCTTTTAACTTATCCACATAATTAGTGCATTAAAATTGCAATACATTTCAAAGTGCTGAAAATTGTCTAAACATGATCTGCAATTATTTTTTAAATCCCCTTCTATTCAATTTTGACTTTTTAAACATTGGTTTTTCTTATAAGTAATATCACTTGCAAGTCACTGGAAATGCTTTTAACTTATTCACATAATTAGTGCGTTAAATTTGCAATACATATCAAAGTGCTGAAAATTGTCTAAACTGATGATCTGCAATTTTTTTTCAAATCACATTCTACCCAATTTTGATTTTAGAAATATTGGTTTTTCTCGTCAGTAAAATCACTTGCAAGTCAGTGGAAATGCTTTTAACTTATCCACATAATTAGTGCGTTAAAATTGCAATACATTTCAAACGGCTGAAAATTATCTAAACTTATGATCTGCAATTGTTTTTCTAGTAACCTTTTACTCAATTTTGACTTTTAAACATTGGTTTTTCTTAGAAGTAAAATCACTTGCAAGGCACTGGAAATGTTTATAACTTATCCACATAATTAGTGATTTAAAATTGCAATACATTTCAAACGGCTGAAAATTGTCTAAACTTATGATCTGCAATTGTTTTTCTAGTAACCTTTTACTCAATTTTGACTTTTTAAACATTGGTTTTTCTTGTCAGTAAAATCACTTGCAAGTGAGTGGAAATGCTTTTAACTTATCCACATAATTAGTGCGTTAAAATTGCAATACATTTCAAACGGCTGAAAATTGTCTAAACTTATTATCTGCCACTTTTTCTGAAATTGTGTTCAATTTTAATTTTAGAAACATTAGTTTTTCTTGTCAGTAAAATTACTTGAAAGTCAGTGGAAATGCTTTTAACTTATCCACATAATTAGTGCGTTAAAAGTGCAATACATTTCTAACGGCTGAAAATTGTCTAAACTTATGATCTGCAAATTTTTGTAAAATCGCCTTCTACTCAATTTTGATTTCAGAAACATTAGTTTTTCTTGTCCGTAAAATTACTTGAAAGTCAGTGGAAATGCTTTTAACTTATCCACATAATTAGTGCGTTAAAATTGCAATACATTTCAAACGGCTGAAAATTGTCTAAACTTATGATCTGCAACTTTTTTTCAAATCGTCTTTAATTTTAATTTTAGAAACATTAGTTTTTCTTGTCAGTAAAATTACTTGAAAGTCAGTGGAAATGCTTTTAATTTATCCCCATAATTAGTGCGTTAAAAGTGCAATACATTTCTAACGGCTGAAAATTGTCTAAAACTTATGATCTGCAACTTTTTGTAAAATCGTCTTTAATTTTAATTTTAGAACCATTAGTTTTTCTTGTCAGTAAAATTACTTGAATGTCTGTGGAAATGCTTTTAACTTATCCACATAATTAGTGCGTTAAAATTGCAATACATTTCAAACGGCTGAAAATTGTCTAAACTTATGATCTGCAATTTTGGGTAAAATCGCCTTCTACTCAATTTCATTTCAGAAACATTAGTTTTTCTCGTCAGTAAAATTACTTGAAAGTCAGTGGAAATGCTTTTAACTTATCCACATAATTAGTGCGTTAAAATTGCAATACGTTTCAAACGGCTGAAAATTGTCTAAACTTATGAGCTGGAACTTGTTTTCAAATCGCCTTCTACTCAATTTTAATTTTAGAAACATTGGTTTTTCTTGTCAGTAAAATTACTTGAAAGTCTGTGGAAATGCTTTTAACTTATACACATAATTAGTGCGTTAAAATTGCAATACATTTCAAAGTGCTGAAAATTGTCTAAACTTATGATCTGCAACTTTTTTTCAAATCGCCTTCTACTCAATTTTGATTTTAGAAACATTCGTTTTTCTTGTCAGTAAAATTACTTAAAAGTCAGTGGAAAAGCTTTTAACGTATCCACATAATTAGTGCGTTAAAATTGCAATACATTTCAAACGGCTGAAAATTGTCTAAACTTATGATCTGCAACTTTTTTTCAAATCGTCTTTAATTTTAATTTTAGAAACATTAGTTTTTCTTGTCAGTAAAATTACTTGAAAGTCTGTGGAAATGCTTTTAACTTATCCACATAATTAGTGCGTTAAAATGGCAATATATTTCAAAGTGCTAAAAATTTTCTGAACTTATGATCTGCAATTTTTTTGGAATAACCTTCTACTCAATTTTCTTTTTAGAAATATTGGTTTTTCTTGTTAGAAAAATTACTTGAAAGTCTGTGGAAATGCTTTTAACTTATCCACATAATTAGTGCATTAAAATTGCAATACATTTCGAAGTGCTGAAAATTGTCTAAACATGATCTGCAATTATTTTTTAAATCCCCTTCTATTCAATTTTGACTTTTTAAACATTGGTTTTTCTTATAAGTAATATCACTTGCAAGTCACTGGAAATGCTTTTAACTTATTCACATAATTAGTGCGTTAAATTTGCAATACATATCAAAGTGCTGAAAATTGTCTAAACTTATGATCTGCAATTTTTTTTCAAATCACATTCTACCCAATTTTGATTTTAGAAATATTGGTTTTTCTCGTCAGTAAAATCACTTGCAAGTCAGTGGAAATGCTTTTAACTTATCCACATAATTAGTGCGTTAAAATTGCAATACATTTCAAACGGCTGAAAATTGTCTAAACTTATGATCTGCAATTGTTTTTCTAGTAACCTTTTACTCAATTTTGACTTTTAAACATTGGTTTTTCTTAGAAGTAAAATCACTTGCAAGTCACTGGAAATGTTTATAACTTATCCACATAATTAGTGATTTAAAATTGCAATACATTTCAAACGGCTGAAAATTGTCTAAACTTATGATCTGCAATTGTTTTTCTAGTAACCTTTTACTCAATTTTGACTTTTTAAACATTGGTTTTTCTTGTCAGTAAAATCACTTGCAAGTGAGTGGAAATGCTTTTAACTTATCCACATAATTAGTGCGTTAAAATTGCAATACATTTCAAACGGCTGAAAATTGTCTAAACTTATTATCTGCCACTTTTTCTGAAATTGTGTTCAATTTTAATTTTAGAAACATTAGTTTTTCTTGTCAGTAAAATTACTTGAAAGTCAGTGGAAATGCTTTTAACTTATCCACATAATTAGTGCGTTAAAAGTGCAATACATTTCTAACGGCTGAAAATTGTCTAAACTTATGATCTGCAAATTTTTGTAAAATCGCCTTCTACTCAATTTTGATTTCAGAAACATTAGTTTTTCTTGTCCGTAAAATTACTTGAAAGTCAGTGGAAATGCTTTTAACTTATCCACATAATTAGTGCGTTAAAATTGCAATACATTTCAAACGGCTGAAAATTGTCTAAACTTATGATCTGCAACTTTTTTTCAAATCGTCTTTAATTTTAATTTTAGAAACATTAGTTTTTCTTGTCAGTAAAATTACTTGAAAGTCAGTGGAAATGCTTTTAATTTATCCCCATAATTAGTGCGTTAAAAGTGCAATACATTTCTAACGGCTGAAAATTGTCTAAAACTTATGATCTGCAACTTTTTGTAAAATCGTCTTTAATTTTAATTTTAGAACCATTAGTTTTTCTTGTCAGTAAAATTACTTGAATGTCTGTGGAAATGCTTTTAACTTATCCACATAATTAGTGCGTTAAAATTGCAATACATTTCAAACGGCTGAAAATTGTCTAAACTTATGATCTGCAATTTTGGGTAAAATCGCCTTCTACTCAATTTCATTTCAGAAACATTAGTTTTTCTCGTCAGTAAAATTACTTGAAAGTCAGTGGAAATGCTTTTAACTTATCCACATAATTAGTGCGTTAAAATTGCAATACGTTTCAAACGGCTGAAAATTGTCTAAACTTATGAGCTGGAACTTGTTTTCAAATCGCCTTCTACTCAATTTTAATTTTAGAAACATTGGTTTTTCTTGTCAGTAAAATTACTTGAAAGTCTGTGGAAATGCTTTTAACTTATACACATAATTAGTGCGTTAAAATTGCAATACATTTCAAAGTGCTGAAAATTGTCTAAACTTATGATCTGCAACTTTTTTTCAAATCGCCTTCTACTCAATTTTGATTTTAGAAACATTCGTTTTTCTTGTCAGTAAAATTACTTAAAAGTCAGTGGAAAAGCTTTTAACGTATCCACACAATTAGTGCGTTAAAATTGCAATACATTTCAAACGGCTGAAAATTGTCTAAACTTATGATCTGCAACTTTTTTTCAAATCGTCTTTAATTTTAATTTTAGAAACATTAGTTTTTCTTGTCAGTAAAATTACTTGAAAGACTATGGAAATGCTTTTAACTTATCCACATAATTAGTGCGTTAAAATTGCAATACATTTCAAACGGCTGAAAATTGTCTAAACTTATGATCTGCAATTTTGGGTAAAATCGCCTTCTACTCAATTTCATTTCAGAAACATTAGTTTTTCTCGTCAGTAAAATTACTTGAAAGTCAGTGGAAATGCTTTTAACTTATCCACATAATTAGTGCGTTAAAATGGCAATATATTTCAAAGTGCTAAAAATTTTCTGAACTTATGATCTGCAATTTTTTTGGAATAACCTTCTACTCAATTTTCTTTTTAGAAATATTGGTTTTTCTTGTTAGAAAAATTACTTGAAAGTCTGTGGAAATGCTTTTAACTTATCCACATAATTAGTGCATTAAAATTGCAATACATTTCAAAGTGCTGAAAATTGTCTAAACTTATGATCTGCAATTGTTTTTCTAGTAACCTTTTACTCAATTTTGACTTTTAAACATTGGTTTTTCTTAGAAGTAAAATCACTTGCAAGTCACTGGAAATGTTTATAACTTATCCACATAATTAGTGATTTAAAATTGCAATACATTTCAAACGGCTGAAAATTGTCTAAACTTATGATCTGCAATTGTTTTTCTAGTAACCTTTTACTCAATTTTGACTTTTTAAACATTGGTTTTTCTTGTCAGTAAAATCACTTGCAAGTGAGTGGAAATGCTTTTAACTTATCCACATAATTAGTGCGTTAAAATTGCAATACATTTCAAACGGCTGAAAATTGTCTAAACTTATTATCTGCCACTTTTTCTGAAATTGTGTTCAATTTTAATTTTAGAAACATTAGTTTTTCTTGTCAGTAAAATTACTTGAAAGTCAGTGGAAATGCTTTTAACTTATCCACATAATTAGTGCGTTAAAAGTGCAATACATTTCTAACGGCTGAAAATTGTCTAAACTTATGATCTGCAAATTTTTGTAAAATCGCCTTCTACTCAATTTTGATTTCAGAAACATTAGTTTTTCTTGTCCGTAAAATTACTTGAAAGTCAGTGGAAATGCTTTTAACTTATCCACATAATTAGTGCGTTAAAATTGCAATACATTTCAAACGGCTGAAAATTGTCTAAACTTATGATCTGCAACTTTTTTTCAAATCGTCTTTAATTTTAATTTTAGAAACATTAGTTTTTCTTGTCAGTAAAATTACTTGAAAGACTATGGAAATGCTTTTAACTTATCCACATAATTAGTGCGTTAAAATTGCAATACATTTCAAACGGCTGAAAATTGTCTAAACTTATGATCTGCAATTTTGGGTAAAATCGCCTTCTACTCAATTTCATTTCAGAAACATTAGTTTTTCTCGTCAGTAAAATTACTTGAAAGTCAGTGGAAATGCTTTTAACTTATCCACATAATTAGTGCGTTAAAATGGCAATATATTTCAAAGTGCTAAAAATTTTCTGAACTTATGATCTGCAATTTTTTTGGAATAACCTTCTACTCAATTTTCTTTTTAGAAATATTGGTTTTTCTTGTTAGAAAAATTACTTGAAAGTCTGTGGAAATGCTTTTAACTTATCCACATAATTAGTGCATTAAAATTGCAATACATTTCAAAGTGCTGAAAATTGTCTAAACATGATCTGCAATTATTTTTTAAATCCCCTTCTATTCAATTTTGACTTTTTAAACATTGGTTTTTCTTATAAGTAATATCACTTGCAAGTCACTGGAAATGCTTTTAACTTATTCACATAATTAGTGCGTTAAATTTGCAATACATATCAAAGTGCTGAAAATTGTCTAAACTTATGATCTGCAATTTTTTTTCAAATCACATTCTACCCAATTTTGATTTTAGAAATATTGGTTTTTCTCGTCAGTAAAATCACTTGCAAGTCAGTGGAAATGCTTTTAACTTATCCACATAATTAGTGCGTTAAAATTGCAATACATTTCAAACGGCTGAAAATTGTCTAAACTTATGATCTGCAATTGTTTTTCTAGTAACCTTTTACTCAATTTTGACTTTTAAACATTGGTTTTTCTTAGAAGTAAAATCACTTGCAAGTCACTGGAAATGTTTATAACTTATCCACATAATTAGTGATTTAAAATTGCAATACATTTCAAACGGCTGAAAATTGTCTAAACTTATGATCTGCAATTGTTTTTCTAGTAACCTTTTACTCAATTTTGACTTTTTAAACATTGGTTTTTCTTGTCAGTAAAATCACTTGCAAGTGAGTGGAAATGCTTTTAACTTATCCACATAATTAGTGCGTTAAAATTGCAATACATTTCAAACGGCTGAAAATTGTCTAAACTTATTATCTGCCACTTTTTCTGAAATTGTGTTCAATTTTAATTTTAGAAACATTAGTTTTTCTTGTCAGTAAAATTACTTGAAAGTCAGTGGAAATGCTTTTAACTTATCCACATAATTAGTGCGTTAAAAGTGCAATACATTTCTAACGGCTGAAAATTGTCTAAACTTATGATCTGCAAATTTTTGTAAAATCGCCTTCTACTCAATTTTGATTTCAGAAACATTAGTTTTTCTTGTCCGTAAAATTACTTGAAAGTCAGTGGAAATGCTTTTAACTTATCCACATAATTAGTGCGTTAAAATTGCAATACATTTCAAACGGCTGAAAATTGTCTAAACTTATGATCTGCAACTTTTTTTCAAATCGTCTTTAATTTTAATTTTAGAAACATTAGTTTTTCTTGTCAGTAAAATTACTTGAAAGTCAGTGGAAATGCTTTTAATTTATCCCCATAATTAGTGCGTTAAAAGTGCAATACATTTCTAACGGCTGAAAATTGTCTAAAACTTATGATCTGCAACTTTTTTTCAAATCGTCTTTAATTTTAATTTTAGAACCATTAGTTTTTCTTGTCAGTAAAATTACTTGAATGTCTGTGGAAATGCTTTTAACTTATCCACATAATTAGTGCGTTAAAATTGCAATACATTTCAAACGGCTGAAAATTGTCTAAACTTATGATCTGCAATTTTGGGTAAAATCGCCTTCTACTCAATTTCATTTCAGAAACATTAGTTTTTCTCGTCAGTAAAATTACTTGAAAGTCAGTGGAAATGCTTTTAACTTATCCACATAATTAGTGCGTTAAAATGGCAATATATTTCAAAGTGCTAAAAATTTTCTGAACTTATGATCTGCAATTTTTTTGGAATAACCTTCTACTCAATTTTCTTTTTAGAAATATTGGTTTTTTTTGTTAGAAAAATTACTTGAAAGTCTGTGGAAATGCTTTTAACTTATCCACATAATTAGTGCATTAAAATTGCAATACATTTCAAAGTGCTGAAAATTGTCTAAACATGATCTGCAATTATTTTTCAAATCCCCTTCTATTCAATATTGACTTTTTAAACATTGGTTTTTCTTATAAGTAATATCACTTGCAAGTCACTGGAAATGCTTTTAACTTATTCACATAATTAGTGCGTTAAATTTGCAATACATATCAAAGTGCTGAAAATTGTCTAAACTTATGATCTGCAATTTTTTTTCAAATCACATTCTACCCAATTTTGATTTTAGAAATATTGGTTTTTCTCGTCAGTAAAATCACTTGCAAGTCAGTGGAAATGCTTTTAACTTATCCACATAATTAGTGCGTTAAAATTGCAATACATTTCAAACGGCTGAAAATTGTCTAAACTTATGATCTGCAATTGTTTTTCTAGTAACCTTTTACTCAATTTTGACTTTTAAACATTGGTTTTTCTTAGAAGTAAAATCACTTGCAAGTCACTGGAAATGTTTATAACTTATCCACATAATTAGTGATTTAAAATTGCAATACATTTCAAACGGCTGAAAATTGTCTAAACTTATGATCTGCAATTGTTTTTCTAGTAACCTTTTACTCAATTTTGACTTTTTAAACATTGGTTTTTCTTGTCAGTAAAATCACTTGCAAGTGAGTGGAAATGCTTTTAACTTATCCACATAATTAGTGCGTTAAAATTGCAATACATTTCAAACGGCTGAAAATTGTCTAAACTTATTATCTGCCACTTTTTCTGAAATTGTGTTCAATTTTAATTTTAGAAACATTAGTTTTTCTTGTCAGTAAAATTACTTGAAAGTCAGTGGAAATGCTTTTAACTTATCCACATAATTAGTGCGTTAAAAGTGCAATACATTTCTAACGGCTGAAAATTGTCTAAACTTATGATCTGCAAATTTTTGTAAAATCGCCTTCTACTCAATTTTGATTTCAGAAACATTAGTTTTTCTTGTCCGTAAAATTACTTGAAAGTCAGTGGAAATGCTTTTAACTTATCCACATAATTAGTGCGTTAAAATTGCAATACATTTCAAACGGCTGAAAATTGTCTAAACTTATGATCTGCAACTTTTTTTCAAATCGTCTTTAATTTTAATTTTAGAAACATTAGTTTTTCTTGTCAGTAAAATTACTTGAAAGACTATGGAAATGCTTTTAACTTATCCACATAATTAGTGCGTTAAAATTGCAATACATTTCAAACGGCTGAAAATTGTCTAAACTTATGATCTGCAATTTTGGGTAAAATCGCCTTCTACTCAATTTCATTTCAGAAACATTAGTTTTTCTCGTCAGTAAAATTACTTGAAAGTCAGTGGAAATGCTTTTAACTTATCCACATAATTAGTGCGTTAAAATGGCAATATATTTCAAAGTGCTAAAAATTTTCTGAACTTATGATCTGCAATTTTTTTGGAATAACCTTCTACTCAATTTTCTTTTTAGAAATATTGGTTTTTCTTGTTAGAAAAATTACTTGAAAGTCTGTGGAAATGCTTTTAACTTATCCACATAATTAGTGCATTAAAATTGCAATACATTTCAAAGTGCTGAAAATTGTCTAAACATGATCTGCAATTATTTTTTAAATCCCCTTCTATTCAATTTTGACTTTTTAAACATTGGTTTTTCTTATAAGTAATATCACTTGCAAGTCACTGGAAATGCTTTTAACTTATTCACATAATTAGTGCGTTAAATTTGCAATACATATCAAAGTGCTGAAAATTGTCTAAACTTATGATCTGCAATTTTTTTTCAAATCACATTCTACCCAATTTTGATTTTAGAAATATTGGTTTTTCTCGTCAGTAAAATCACTTGCAAGTCAGTGGAAATGCTTTTAACTTATCCACATAATTAGTGCGTTAAAATTGCAATACATTTCAAACGGCTGAAAATTGTCTAAACTTATGATCTGCAATTGTTTTTCTAGTAACCTTTTACTCAATTTTGACTTTTAAACATTGGTTTTTCTTAGAAGTAAAATCACTTGCAAGTCACTGGAAATGTTTATAACTTATCCACATAATTAGTGATTTAAAATTGCAATACATTTCAAACGGCTGAAAATTGTCTAAACTTATGATCTGCAATTGTTTTTCTAGTAACCTTTTACTCAATTTTGACTTTTTAAACATTGGTTTTTCTTGTCAGTAAAATCACTTGCAAGTGAGTGGAAATGCTTTTAACTTATCCACATAATTAGTGCGTTAAAATTGCAATACATTTCAAACGGCTGAAAATTGTCTAAACTTATTATCTGCCACTTTTTCTGAAATTGTGTTCAATTTTAATTTTAGAAACATTAGTTTTTCTTGTCAGTAAAATTACTTGAAAGTCAGTGGAAATGCTTTTAACTTATCCACATAATTAGTGCGTTAAAAGTGCAATACATTTCTAACGGCTGAAAATTGTCTAAACTTATGATCTGCAAATTTTTGTAAAATCGCCTTCTACTCAATTTTGATTTCAGAAACATTAGTTTTTCTTGTCCGTAAAATTACTTGAAAGTCAGTGGAAATGCTTTTAACTTATCCACATAATTAGTGCGTTAAAATTGCAATACATTTCAAACGGCTGAAAATTGTCTAAACTTATGATCTGCAACTTTTTTTCAAATCGTCTTTAATTTTAATTTTAGAAACATTAGTTTTTCTTGTCAGTAAAATTACTTGAAAGTCAGTGGAAATGCTTTTAATTTATCCCCATAATTAGTGCGTTAAAAGTGCAATACATTTCTAACGGCTGAAAATTGTCTAAAACTTATGATCTGCAACTTTTTTTCAAATCGTCTTTAATTTTAATTTTAGAACCATTAGTTTTTCTTGTCAGTAAAATTACTTGAATGTCTGTGGAAATGCTTTTAACTTATCCACATAATTAGTGCGTTAAAATTGCAATACATTTCAAACGGCTGAAAATTGTCTAAACTTATGATCTGCAATTTTGGGTAAAATCGCCTTCTACTCAATTTAATTTCAGAAACATTAGTTTTTCTCGTCAGTAAAATTACTTGAAAGTCAGTGGAAATGCTTTTAACTTATCCACATAATTAGTGCGTTAAAATGGCAATATATTTCAAAGTGCTAAAAATTTTCTGAACTTATGATCTGCAATTTTTTTGGAATAACCTTCTACTCAATTTTCTTTTTAGAAATATTGGTTTTTTTTGTTAGAAAAATTACTTGAAAGTCTGTGGAAATGCTTTTAACTTATCCACATAATTAGTGCATTAAAATTGCAATACATTTCAAAGTGCTGAAAATTGTCTAAACATGATCTGCAATTATTTTTCAAATCCCCTTCTATTCAATATTGACTTTTTAAACATTGGTTTTTCTTATAAGTAATATCACTTGCAAGTCACTGGAAATGCTTTTAACTTATTCACATAATTAGTGCGTTAAATTTGCAATACATATCAAAGTGCTGAAAATTGTCTAAACTTATGATCTGCAATTTTTTTTCAAATCACATTCTACCCAATTTTGATTTTAGAAATATTGGTTTTTCTCGTCAGTAAAATCACTTGCAAGTCAGTGGAAATGCTTTTAACTTATCCACATAATTAGTGCGTTAAAATTGCAATACATTTCAAACGGCTGAAAATTGTCTAAACTTATGATCTGCAATTGTTTTTCTAGTAACCTTTTACTCAATTTTGACTTTTAAACATTGGTTTTTCTTAGAAGTAAAATCACTTGCAAGTCACTGGAAATGTTTATAACTTATCCACATAATTAGTGATTTAAAATTGCAATACATTTCAAACGGCTGAAAATTGTCTAAACTTATGATCTGCAATTGTTTTTCTAGTAACCTTTTACTCAATTTTGACTTTTTAAACATTGGTTTTTCTTGTCAGTAAAATCACTTGCAAGTGAGTGGAAATGCTTTTAACTTATCCACATAATTAGTGCGTTAAAATTGCAATACATTTCAAACGGCTGAAAATTGTCTAAACTTATTATCTGCCACTTTTTCTGAAATTGTGTTCAATTTTAATTTTAGAAACATTAGTTTTTCTTGTCAGTAAAATTACTTGAAAGTCAGTGGAAATGCTTTTAACTTATCCACATAATTAGTGCGTTAAAAGTGCAATACATTTCTAACGGCTGAAAATTGTCTAAACTTATGATCTGCAAATTTTTGTAAAATCGCCTTCTACTCAATTTTGATTTCAGAAACATTAGTTTTTCTTGTCCGTAAAATTACTTGAAAGTCAGTGGAAATGCTTTTAACTTATCCACATAATTAGTGCGTTAAAATTGCAATACATTTCAAACGGCTGAAAATTGTCTAAACTTATGATCTGCAACTTTTTTTCAAATCGTCTTTAATTTTAATTTTAGAAACATTAGTTTTTCTTGTCAGTAAAATTACTTGAAAGTCAGTGGAAATGCTTTTAATTTATCCCCATAATTAGTGCGTTAAAAGTGCAATACATTTCTAACGGCTGAAAATTGTCTAAAACTTATGATCTGCAACTTTTTGTAAAATCGTCTTTAATTTTAATTTTAGAACCATTAGTTTTTCTTGTCAGTAAAATTACTTGAATGTCTGTGGAAATGCTTTTAACTTATCCACATAATTAGTGCGTTAAAATTGCAATACATTTCAAACGGCTGAAAATTGTCTAAACTTATGATCTGCAATTTTGGGTAAAATCGCCTTCTACTCAATTTCATTTCAGAAACATTAGTTTTTCTCGTCAGTAAAATTACTTGAAAGTCAGTGGAAATGCTTTTAACTTATCCACATAATTAGTGCGTTAAAATTGCAATACGTTTCAAACGGCTGAAAATTGTCTAAACTTATGAGCTGGAACTTGTTTTCAAATCGCCTTCTACTCAATTTTAATTTTAGAAACATTGGTTTTTCTTGTCAGTAAAATTACTTGAAAGTCTGTGGAAATGCTTTTAACTTATACACATAATTAGTGCGTTAAAATTGCAATACATTTCAAAGTGCTGAAAATTGTCTAAACTTATGATCTGCAACTTTTTTTCAAATCGCCTTCTACTCAATTTTGATTTTAGAAACATTCGTTTTTCTTGTCAGTAAAATTACTTAAAAGTCAGTGGAAAAGCTTTTAACGTATCCACATAATTAGTGCGTTAAAATTGCAATACATTTCAAACGGCTGAAAATTGTCTAAACTTATGATCTGCAACTTTTTTTCAAATCGTCTTTAATTTTAATTTTAGAAACATTAGTTTTTCTTGTCAGTAAAATTACTTGAAAGTCTGTGGAAATGCTTTTAACTTATCCACATAATTAGTGCGTTAAAATGGCAATATATTTCAAAGTGCTAAAAATTTTCTGAACTTATGATCTGCAATTTTTTTGGAATAACCTTCTACTCAATTTTCTTTTTAGAAATATTGGTTTTTCTTGTTAGAAAAATTACTTGAAAGTCTGTGGAAATGCTTTTAACTTATCCACATAATTAGTGCGTTAAAATTGCAATACATTTCAAAGTGCTGAAAATTGTCTAAACTTATGATCTGCAATTTTTTTTCAAATCACTTTCTACCCAATTTTGATTTTAGAAATATTGGTTTTTCTCGTCAGTAAAATTACTTGAAAGTCAGTGGAAATGTTTATAACTTATCCACATAATTAGTGATTTAAAATTGCAATACATTTCAAACGGCTGAAAATTGTCTAAACTTATGATCTGCAATTGTTTTTCTAGTAACCTTTTACTCAATTTTGACTTTTTAAACATTGGTTTTTCTTGTCAGTAAAATCACTTGCAAGTGAGTGGAAATGCTTTTAACTTATCCACATAATTAGTGCGTTAAAATTGCAATACATTTCAAACGGCTGAAAATTGTCTAAACTTATTATCTGCCACTTTTTCTGAAATTGTGTTCAATTTTAATTTTAGAAACATTAGTTTTTCTTGTCAGTAAAATTACTTGAAAGTCAGTGGAAATGCTTTTAACTTATCCACATAATTAGTGCGTTAAAAGTGCAATACATTTCTAACGGCTGAAAATTGTCTAAACTTATGATCTGCAAATTTTTGTAAAATCGCCTTCTACTCAATTTTGATTTCAGAAACATTAGTTTTTCTTGTCCGTAAAATTACTTGAAAGTCAGTGGAAATGCTTTTAACTTATCCACATAATTAGTGCGTTAAAATTGCAATACATTTCAAACGGCTGAAAATTGTCTAAACTTATGATCTGCAACTTTTTTTCAAATCGTCTTTAATTTTAATTTTAGAAACATTAGTTTTTCTTGTCAGTAAAATTACTTGAAAGTCAGTGGAAATGCTTTTAATTTATCCCCATAATTAGTGCGTTAAAAGTGCAATACATTTCTAACGGCTGAAAATTGTCTAAAACTTATGATCTGCAACTTTTTGTAAAATCGTCTTTAATTTTAATTTTATAACCATTAGTTTTTCTTGTCAGTAAAATTACTTGAATGTCTGTGGAAATGCTTTTAACTTATCCACATAATTAGTGCGTTAAAATTGCAATACATTTCAAACGGCTGAAAATTGTCTAAACTTATGATCTGCAATTTTGGGTAAAATCGTCTTCTACTCAATTTCATTTCAGAAACATTAGTTTTTCTCGTCAGTAAAATTACTTGAAAGTCAGTGGAAATGCTTTTAACTTATCCACATAATTAGTGCGTTAAAATTGCAATACGTTTCAAACGGCTGAAAATTGTCTAAACTTATGAGCTGGAACTTGTTTTCAAATCGCCTTCTACTCAATTTTAATTTTAGAAACATTGGTTTTTCTTGTCAGTAAAATTACTTGAAAGTCTGTGGAAATGCTTTTAACTTATACACATAATTAGTGCGTTAAAATTGCAATACATTTCAAAGTGCTGAAAATTGTCTAAACTTATGATCTGCAACTTTTTTTCAAATCGCCTTCTACTCAATTTTGATTTTAGAAACATTCGTTTTTCTTGTCAGTAAAATTACTTAAAAGTCAGTGGAAAAGCTTTTAACGTATCCACATAATTAGTGCGTTAAAATTGCAATACATTTCAAACGGCTGAAAATTGTCTAAACTTATGATCTGCAACTTTTTTTCAAATCGTCTTTAATTTTAATTTTAGAAACATTAGTTTTTCTTGTCAGTAAAATTACTTGAAAGTCTGTGGAAATGCTTTTAACTTATCCACATAATTAGTGCGTTAAAATGGCAATATATTTCAAAGTGCTAAAAATTTTCTGAACTTATGATCTGCAATTTTTTTGGAATAACCTTCTACTCAATTTTCTTTTTAGAAATATTGGTTTTTCTTGTTAGAAAAATTACTTGAAAGTCTGTGGAAATGCTTTTAACTTATCCACATAATTAGTGCATTAAAATTGCAATACATTTCAAAGTGCTGAAAATTGTCTAAACATGATCTGCAATTATTTTTTAAATCCCCTTCTATTCAATTTTGACTTTTTAAACATTGGTTTTTCTTATAAGTAATATCACTTGCAAGTCACTGGAAATGCTTTTAACTTATTCACATAATTAGTGCGTTAAATTTGCAATACATATCAAAGTGCTGAAAATTGTCTAAACTTATGATCTGCAATTTTTTTTCAAATCACATTCTACCCAATTTTGATTTTAGAAATATTGGTTTTTCTCGTCAGTAAAATCACTTGCAAGTCAGTGGAAATGCTTTTAACTTATCCACATAATTAGTGCGTTAAAATTGCAATACATTTCAAACGGCTGAAAATTGTCTAAACTTATGATCTGCAATTGTTTTTCTAGTAACCTTTTACTCAATTTTGACTTTTAAACATTGGTTTTTCTTAGAAGTAAAATCACTTGCAAGTCACTGGAAATGTTTATAACTTATCCACATAATTAGTGATTTAAAATTGCAATACATTTCAAACGGCTGAAAATTGTCTAAACTTATGATCTGCAATTGTTTTTCTAGTAACCTTTTACTCAATTTTGACTTTTTAAACATTGGTTTTTCTTGTCAGTAAAATCACTTGCAAGTGAGTGGAAATGCTTTTAACTTATCCACATAATTAGTGCGTTAAAATTGCAATACATTTCAAACGGCTGAAAATTGTCTAAACTTATTATCTGCCACTTTTTCTGAAATTGTGTTCAATTTTAATTTTAGAAACATTAGTTTTTCTTGTCAGTAAAATTACTTGAAAGTCAGTGGAAATGCTTTTAACTTATCCACATAATTAGTGCGTTAAAAGTGCAATACATTTCTAACGGCTGAAAATTGTCTAAACTTATGATCTGCAAATTTTTGTAAAATCGCCTTCTACTCAATTTTGATTTCAGAAACATTAGTTTTTCTTGTCCGTAAAATTACTTCAAAGTCAGTGGAAATGCTTTTAACTTATCCACATAATTAGTGCGTTAAAATTGCAATACATTTCAAACGGCTGAAAATTGTCTAAACTTATGATCTGCAACTTTTTTTCAAATCGTCTTTAATTTTAATTTTAGAAACATTAGTTTTTCTTGTCAGTAAAATTACTTGAAAGTCAGTGGAAATGCTTTTAATTTATCCCCATAATTAGTGCGTTAAAAGTGCAATACATTTCTAACGGCTGAAAATTGTCTAAAACTTATGATCTGCAACTTTTTGTAAAATCGTCTTTAATTTTAATTTTAGAACCATTAGTTTTTCTTGTCAGTAAAATTACTTGAATGTCTGTGGAAATGCTTTTAACTTATCCACATAATTAGTGCGTTAAAATTGCAATACATTTCAAACGGCTGAAAATTGTCTAAACTTATGATCTGCAATTTTGGGTAAAATCGCCTTCTACTCAATTTCATTTCAGAAACATTAGTTTTTCTCGTCAGTAAAATTACTTGAAAGTCAGTGGAAATGCTTTTAACTTATCCACATAATTAGTGCGTTAAAATTGCAATACGTTTCAAACGGCTGAAAATTGTCTAAACTTATGAGCTGGAACTTGTTTTCAAATCGCCTTCTACTCAATTTTAATTTTAGAAACATTGGTTTTTCTTGTCAGTAAAATTACTTGAAAGTCTGTGGAAATGCTTTTAACTTATACACATAATTAGTGCGTTAAAATTGCAATACATTTCAAAGTGCTGAAAATTGTCTAAACTTATGATCTGCAACTTTTTTTCAAATCGCCTTCTACTCAATTTTGATTTTAGAAACATTCGTTTTTCTTGTCAGTAAAATTACTTAAAAGTCAGTGGAAAAGCTTTTAACGTATCCACATAATTAGTGCGTTAAAATTGCAATACATTTCAAACGGCTGAAAATTGTCTAAACTTATGATCTGCAACTTTTTTTCAAATCGTCTTTAATTTTAATTTTAGAAACATTAGTTTTTCTTGTCAGTAAAATTACTTGAAAGTCTGTGGAAATGCTTTTAACTTATCCACATAATTAGTGCGTTAAAATTGCAATACATTTCAAACGGCTGAAAATTGTCTAAACTTATGATCTGCAATTTTAAGTAAAATCGCCTTCTACTCAATTTCATTTAAGAAACATTAGTTTTTCTCGTCAGTAAAATTACTTGAAAGTCAGTGGAAATGCTTTTAACTTATCCACATAATTAGTGCGTTAAAATGGCAATACATTTCAAAGTGCTAAAAATTTTCTGAACTTATGATCTGCAATTTTTTTGGAATAACCTTCTACTCAATTTTCTTTTTAGAAATATTGGTTTTTCTTGTCAGAAAAATTACTTGAAAGTCTGTGGAAATGCTTTTAACTTATCCACATATTTAGTGCATTAAATTGCAATACATTTCAAAGTGCTGAAAATTGTCTAAACATGATCTGCAACTTTTTTTCAAATCGTCTTTAATTTTAATTTTAGAAACATTAGTTTTTCTTGTCAGTAAAATTACTTGAAAGTCAGTGGAAATGCTTTTAATTTATCCCCATAATTAGTGCGTTAAAAGTGCAATACATTTCTAACGGCTGAAAATTGTCTAAAACTTATGATCTGCAACTTTTTGTAAAATCGTCTTTAATTTTAATTTTAGAACCATTAGTTTTTCTTGTCAGAAAAATTACTTGAAAGTCTGTGGAAATGCTTTTAACTTATCCACATATTTAGTGCATTAAAATTGCAATACATTTCAAAGTGCTGAAAATTGTCTAAACATGATCTGCAATTATTTTTTAAATCCCCTTCTATTCAATTTTGACTTTTTAAACATTGGTTTTTCTTATAAGTAATATCACTTGCAAGTCACTGGAAATGCTTTTAACTTATTCACATAATTAGTGCGTTAAATTTGCAATACATATCAAAGTGCTGAAAATTGTCTAAACTTATGATCTGCAATTTTTTTTCTAATCACATTCTACCCAATTTTGATTTTAGAAATATTGGTTTTTCTCGTCAGTAAAATCACTTGCAAGTCAGTGGAAATGCTTTTAACTTATCCACATAAGTAGTGCGTTAAAATTGCAATACATTTCAAACGGCTGAAAATTGTCTAAACTTATGATCTGCAATTGTTTTTCTAGTAACCTTTTACTCAATTTTGACTTTTTAAACATTGGTTTTTCTTATAAGTAAAATCACTTGCAAGTCAGTGGAAATGCTTTTAACTTATCCACATAATTAGTGCGTTAAAATTGCAATACATTTCAAACGGCTGAAAATTGTCTAAACTTATGATCTGCAATTGTTTTTCTAGTAACCTTTTACTCAATTTTGACTTTTTAAACATTGGTTTTTCTTGTCAGTAAAATCACTTGCAAGTGAGTGGAAATGCTTTTAACTTATCCACATAATTAGTGCGTTAAAATTGCAATACATTTCAAACGGCTGAAAATTGTCTAAACTTATTATCTGCCACTTTTTCTGAAATTGTGTTCAATTTTAATTTTAGAAACATTAGTTTTTCTTGTCAGTAAAATTACTTGAAAGTCAGTGGAAATGCTTTAAACTTATCCACATAATTAGTGCGTTAAAAGTGCAATACATTTCTAACGGCTGAAAATTGTCTAAACTTATGATCTGCAAATTTTTGTAAAATCGCCTTCTACTCAATTTTGATTTTAGAAATATTGGTTTTTCTCGTCAGTAAAATCACTTGAAAGTCAGTGGAAATGCTTTTAACTTATCCACATAATTAGTGCGTTAAAATTGCAATACATTTCAAACGGCTGAAAATTGTCTAAACTTATGATCTGCAATTGTTTTTCTAGTAACCTTTTACTCAATTTTGACTTTTTAAACATTGGTTTTTCTTGTCAGTAAAATCACTTGCAAGTGAGTGGAAATGCTTTTAACTTATCCACATAATTAGTGCGTTAAAATTGCAATACATTTCAAACGGCTGAAAATTGTCTAAACTTATTATCTGCCACTTTTTCTGAAATTGTGTTCAATTTTAATTTTAGAAACATAATTTTTTCTTATCAGTAAAATTACTTGAAAGTCAGTGGAAATGCTTTTAACTTATCCACATAATTAGTGCGTTAAAAGTGCAATACATTTCTAACGGCTGAAAATTGTCTAAACTTATGATCTACAAATTTTTGTAAAATCGCCTTCTACTCAATTTTGATTTTAAAAATATTGGTTTTTCTCGTCAGTAAAATCACTTGAAAGTCAGTGGAAATGCTTTTAACTTATCCACATAATTAGTGCGTTAAAATTGCAATACATTTCAAACGGCTGAAAATTGTCTAAACTTATGATCTGCAATTGTTTTTCTAGTAACCTTTTACTCAATTTTGACTTTTTAAACATTGGTTTTTCTTATAAGTAAAATCACTTGCAAGTCAGTGGAAATGCTTTTAACTTATCCACATAATTAGTGCGTTAAAATTGCAATACATTTCAAACGGCTGAAAATTGTCTAAACTTATGATCTGCAATTGTTTTTCTAGTAACCTTTTACTCAATTTTGACTTTTTAAACATTGGTTTTTCTTATAAGTAAAATCACTTGCAAGTCAGTGGAAATGCTTTTAACTTATCCACATAATTAGTGCGTTAAAATTGCAATACATTTCAAACGGCTGAAAATTGTCTAAACTTATGATCTGCAATTGTTTTTCTAGTAACCTTTTACTCAATTTTGACTTTTTAAACATTGGTTTTTCTTGTCAGTAAAATCACTTGCAAGTGAGTGGAAATGCTTTTAACTTATCCACATAATTAGTGCGTTAAAATTGCAATACATTTCAAACGGCTGAAAATTGTCTAAACTTATTATCTGCCACTTTTTCTGAAATTGTGTTCAATTTTAATTTTAGAAACATTAGTTTTTCTTGTCAGTAAAATTACTTGAAAGTCAGTGGAAATGCTTTTAACTTATCCACATAATTAGTGCGTTAAAAGTGCAATACATTTCTAACGGCTGAAAATTGTCTAAACTTATGATCTGCAAATTTTTTGTAAAATCGCCTTCTACTCAATTTTGATTTTAGAAATATTGGTTTTTCTCGTCAGTAAAATCACTTGAAAGTCAGTGGAAATGCTTTTAACTTATCCACATAATTAGTGCGTTAAAATTGCAATACATTTCAAACGGCTGAAAATTGTCTAAACTTATGATCTGCAATTGTTTTTCTAGTAACCTTTTACTCAATTTTGACTTTTTAAACATTGGTTTTTCTTGTCAGTAAAATCACTTGCAAGTGAGTGGAAATGCTTTTAACTTATCCACATAATTAGTGCGTTAAAATTGCAATACATTTCAAACGGCTGAAAATTGTCTAAACTTATTATCTGCCACTTTTTCTGAAATTGTGTTCAATTTTAATTTTAGAAACATTAGTTTTTCTTGTCAGTAAAATTACTTGAAAGTCAGTGGAAATGCTTTTAACTTATCCACATAATTAGTGCGTTAAAAGTGCAATACATTTCTAACGGCTGAAAATTGTCTAAACTTATGATCTGCAAATTTTTGTAAAATCGCCTTCTACTCAATTTTGATTTTAGAAATATTGGTTTTTCTCGTCAGTAAAATCACTTGAAAGTCAGTGGAAATGCTTTTAACTTATCCACATAATTAGTGCGTTAAAATTGCAATACATTTCAAACGGCTGAAAATTGTCTAAACTTATGATCTGCAATTGTTTTTCTAGTAACCTTTTACTCAATTTTGACTTTTTAAACATTGGTTTTTCTTGTCAGTAAAATCACTTGCAAGTGAGTGGAAATGCTTTTAACTTATCCACATAATTAGTGCGTTAAAATTGCAATACATTTCAAACGGCTGAAAATTGTCTAAACTTATTATCTGCCACTTTTTCTGAAATTGTTTTCAATTTTAATTTTAGAAACATAATTTTTTCTTATCAGTAAAATTACTTGAAAGTCAGTGGAAATGCTTTTAACTTATCCACATAATTAGTGCGTTAAAAGTGCAATACATTTCTAACGGCTGAAAATTGTCTAAACTTATGATCTACAAATTTTTGTAAAATCGCCTTCTACTCAATTTTGATTTTAGAAATATTGGTTTTTCTCGTCAGTAAAATCACTTGAAAGTCAGTGGAAATGCTTTTAACTTATCCACATAATTAGTGCGTTAAAATTGCAATACATTTCAAACGGCTGAAAATTGTCTAAACTTATGATCTGCAATTGTTTTTCTAGTAACCTTTTACTCAATTTTGACTTTTTAAACATTGGTTTTTCTTATAAGTAAAATCACTTGCAAGTCAGTGGAAATGCTTTTAACTTATCCACATAATTAGTGCGTTAAAATTGCAATACATTTCAAACGGCTGAAAATTGTCTAAACTTATGATCTGCAATTGTTTTTCTAGTAACCTTTTACTCAATTTTGACTTTTTAAACATTGGTTTTTCTTATAAGTAAAATCACTTGCAAGTCAGTGGAAATGCTTTTAACTTATCCACATAATTAGTGCGTTAAAATTGCAATACATTTCAAACGGCTGAAAATTGTCTAAACTTATGATCTGCAATTGTTTTTCTAGTAACCTTTTACTCAATTTTGACTTTTTAAACATTGGTTTTTCTTGTCAGTAAAATCACTTGCAAGTGAGTGGAAATGCTTTTAACTTATCCACATAATTAGTGCGTTAAAATTGCAATACATTTCAAACGGCTGAAAATTGTCTAAACTTATTATCTGCCACTTTTTCTGAAATTGTGTTCAATTTTAATTTTAGAAACATTAGTTTTTCTTGTCAGTAAAATTACTTGAAAGTCAGTGGAAATGCTTTTAACTTATCCACATAATTAGTGCGTTAAAAGTGCAATACATTTCTAACGGCTGAAAATTGTCTAAACTTATGATCTGCAAATTTTTGTAAAATCGCCTTCTACTCAATTTTGATTTTAGAAATATTGGTTTTTCTCGTCAGTAAAATCACTTGAAAGTCAGTGGAAATGCTTTTAACTTATCCACATAATTAGTGCGTTAAAATTGCAATACATTTCAAACGGCTGAAAATTGTCTAAACTTATGATCTGCAATTGTTTTTCTAGTAACCTTTTACTCAATTTTGACTTTTTAAACATTGGTTTTTCTTATAAGTAAAATCACTTGCAAGTCAGTGGAAATGCTTTTAACTTATCCACATAATTAGTGCGTTAAAATTGCAATACATTTCAAACGGCTGAAAATTGTCTAAACTTATGATCTGCAATTGTTTTTCTAGTAACCTTTTACTCAATTTTGACTTTTCAAACATTGGTTTTTCTTGTCAGTAAAATCACTTGCAAGTGAGTGGAAATGCTTTTAACTTATCCACATAATTAGTGCGTTAAAATTGCAATACATTTCAAACGGCTGAAAATTGTCTAAACTTATTATCTGCCACTTTTTCTGAAATTGTGTTCAATTTTAATTTTAGAAACATTAGTTTTTCTTGTCAGTAAAATTACTTGAAAGTCAGTGGAAATGCTTTTAACTTATCCACATAATTAGTGCGTTAAAAGTGCAATACATTTCTAACGGCTGAAAATTGTCTAAACTTATGATCTGCAAATTTTTGTAAAATCGCCTTCTACTCAATTTTGATTTCAGAAACATTAGTTTTTCTTGACCGTAAAATTACTTGAAAGTCAGTGGAAATGCTTTTAACTTATCCACATAATTAGTGCGTTAAAATTGCAATACATTTCAAACGGGTGAAAATTGTCTAAACTTATGATCTGCAACTTTTTTTCAAATCGTCTTTAATTTTAATTTTAGAAACATTAGTTTTTCTTGTCAGTAAAATTACTTGAAAGTCAGTGGAAATGCTTTTAACTTATCCCCATAATTAGTGCGTTAAAAGTGCAATACATTTCTAACGGCTGAAAATTGTCTAAACTTATGATCTGCAACTTTTTGTAAAATCGTCTTTAATTTTAATTTTAGAAACATTAGTTTTTCTTGTCAGTAAAATTACTTGAAAGTCTGTGGAAATGCTTTTAACTTATCCACATAATTAGTGCGTTAAAATTGCAATACATTTCAAACGGCTGAAAATTGTCTAAACTTATGATCTGCAATTTTGGGTAAAATCGCCTTCTACTCAATTTCATTTCAGAAACATTAGTTTTTCTCGTCAGTAAAATTACTTGAAAGTCTGTGGAAATGCTTTTAACTTATACACATAATTAGTGCGTTAAAATTGCAATACATTTCAAAGTGCTGAAAATTGTCTAAACTTATGATCTGCAACTTTTTTTCAAATCGCCTTCTACTCAATTTTGATTTTAGAAACATTCGTTTTTCTTGTCAGTAAAATTACTTAAAAGTCAGTGGAAAAGCTTTTAACGTATCCACATAATTAGTGCGTTAAAATTGCAATACATTTCAAACGGCTGAAAATTGTCTAAACTTATGATCTGCAACTTTTTTTCAAATCGTCTTTAATTTTAATTTTAGAAACATTAGTTTTTCTTGTCAGTAAAATTACTTGAAAATCTGTGGAAATGCTTTTAACTTATCCACATAATTAGTGCGTTAAAATTGCAATACATTTCAAACGGCTGAAAATTGTCTAAACTTATGATTTGCAATTTTTTTTCAAATCACATTCTACCCAATTTTGATTTTAGAAATATTGGTTTTTCTCGTCAGTAAAATCACTTGCAAGTCAGTGGAAATGCTTTTAACTTATCCACATAATTAGTGCGTTAAAATTGCAATACATTTCAAACGGCTGAAAATTGTCTAAACTTATGATCTGCAATTGTTTTTCTAGTAACCTTTTACTCAATTTTGACTTTTTAAACATTGGTTTTTCTTATAAGTAAAATCACTTGCAAAACAGTGGAAATGCTTTTAACATCCACATAATTAGTGCGTTAAAATTGCAATACATTTCAAAGGGCTGAAAATTGTCTAAACTTATGATCTGCAATTGTTTTTCTAGTAACCTTTTACTCAATTTTGACTTTTTAAACATTGGTTTTTCTTGTCAGTAAAATCACTTGCAAGTCAGTGGAAATGCTTTTAACTTATCCCCATAATTAGTGCGTTAAAAGTGCAATACATTTCTAACGGCTGAAAATTGTCTAAACTTATGATCTGCCACTTTTTCTGAAATTGTGTTCAATTTTAATTTTAGAAACATTAGTTTTTCTTGTCAGTAAAATTACTTGAAAGTCAGTGGAAATGCTTTTAACTTATCCCCATAATTAGTGCGTTAAAAGTGCAATACATTTCTAACGGCTGAAAATTGTCTAAACTTATGATCTGCAACTTTTTGTAAAATCGTCTTTAATTTTAATTTTAGAAACATTAGTTTTTCTTGTCAGTAAAATTACTTGAAAGTCTGTGGAAATGCTTTTAACTTATCCACATAATTAATGCGTTAAAATTGCAATACATTTCAAACGGCTGAAAATTGTCTAAACTTATGATCTGCAATTTTTTGTAAAATCGCCTTCTACTCAATTTTGATTTCAGAAACATTAGTTTTTCTTGTCAGTAAAATTACTTGAAAGTCAGTGGAAATGCTTTTAACTTATCCACATAATTAGTGTGTTAAAATTGCAATACATTTCAAATTGCTGAAAATTGTCTAAACTTATGAGCTGGAACTTGTTTTCAAATCGTCTTCTACTCAATTATAATTTTAGAAACATTGGTTTTTCTTGTCAGTAAAATTACTTGAAAGTCAGTGGTAATGCTTTTAACTTATCCACAAAATGAGGGCGTTAAAATTGCAATACATTTCAAAGTGCTGAAAATTGTCTAAACTTATGATCTGCAATTTTTTTTCAAATCACTTTCTACCCAATTTTGATTTTAGAAATATTGGTTTTTCTCGTCAGTAAAATTACTTGAAAGTCAGTGGAAATGCTTTTAACTTATCCACATAATTAGTGCGTTAAAATTGCAATACATTTCAAACGGCTGAAAATTGTCTAAAATTATGATCTGCAATTTTGGGTAAAATCGCCTTCTACTCAATTTCATTTCAGAAACATTAGTTTTTCTCGTCAGTAAAATTACTTGAAAGTCAGTGGAAATGCTTTTAACTTATCCACATAATTAGTGCGTTAAAATTGCAATACATTTCAAACGGCTGAAAATTGTCTAAACTTATGAGCTGGAACTTGTTTTCAAATCGTCTTTAATTTTAATTTTAGAAACATTAGTTTTTCTTGTTAGTAAAATTACTTGAAAGTCTGTGGAAATGCTTTTAACTTATCCACATAATTAGTGCGTTAAAATTGCAATACATTTCAAACGGCTGAAAATTGTCTAAACTTATGATCTGCAATTTTGGGTAAAATCGCCTTCTACTCAATTTCATTTCAGAAACATTAGTTTTTCTCGTCAGTAAAATTACTTGAAAGTCAGTGGAAATGCTTTTAACTTATCCACATAATTAGTGCGTTAAAATTGCAATACATTTCAAACGGCTGAAAATTGTCTAAACTTATGAGCTGCAACTTGTTTTCAAATCGCCTTCTACTCAATTTAAATTTTAGAAACATTGGTTTTTCTTGTCAGTAAAATTACTTGAAAGTCTGTGGAAATGCTTTTAACTTATACACATAATTAGTGCGTTAAAATTGCAATACATTTCAAAGTGCTAAAAATTGTCTAAACTTATGATCTGTAATATTTTTTCAAATCGCCTTTTACTCAATTTTGATTTTAGAAACATTAGTTTTTCTTGTCAGTAAAATTACTTGAAAGTCTGTGGAAATGCTTTTAACTTAGCATCATAATTAGTGCGTTAAAATTGGAATACATTTCAAAGTGCAGAAAATTGTCTAAACTTATGATCTGCAATTTTTTTTAATCGCCTCTACTCATTTTTGATTTTAGAAACATTGGTTTTTCTTGTCAATAAAATTACTTGAAAGTCAATGGAAATGCTTTTAACTTAGCCACATAATTAGTGCGTTAAAATGGCAATACATTTCAAAGTGCTAAAAATTGTCTAAACATAATCTGCAATTATTTTTTAAATCTCCTTCTATTCAATTTTGACTTTTTAAACATTGGTTTTTCTCGTCAGTAAAATTACTTGAAAGTCAGTGGAAATGCTTTTAACTTATCCACATAATTAGTGCGTTAAAAGTGCAATACATTTCTAACGGCTGAAAATTGTCTAAACTTATGATCTGCAAATTTTTGTAAAATCGCCTTCTACTCAATTTTGATTTTAGAAATATTGGTTTTTCTCGTCAGTAAAATCACTTGAAAGTCAGTGGAAATGCTTTTAACTTATCCACATAATTAGTGCGTTAAAATTGCAATACATTTCAAACGGCTGAAAATTATCTAAACTTATGAGCTGGAACTTGTTTTCAAATCGCCTTCTACTCAATTTTAATTTTAGAAACATTGGTTTTTCTTGTCAATAAAATTACTTGAAAGTCAATGGAAATGCTTTTAACTTAGCCACATAATTAGTGCGTTAAAATGGCAATACATTTCAAAGTGCTAAAAATTTTCTGAACTTATGATCTGCAATTTTTTTGGAATAACCTTCTACTCAATTTTCTTTTTAGAAATATTGGTTTGTCTTGTCAGAAAAATTACTTGAAAGTCTGTGGAAATGCTTTTAACTTATCCACATAATTAGTGCATTAAAATTGCAATACATTTCAAAGTGCTGAAAATTGTCTAAACATGATCTGCAATTATTTTTTAAATCCCCTTCTATTCAATTTTGACTTTTTAAACATTGGTTTTTCTTATAAGTAATATCACTTGCAAGTCACTGGAAATGCTTTTAACTTGTTCACATAATTAGTGCGTTAAATTTGCAATACATATCAAAGTGCTGAAAATTGTCTAAACTTATGATCTGCAATTTTTTTTCAAATCACATTCTACCCAATTTTGATTTTAGAAATATTGGTTTTTCTCGTCAGTAAAATCACTTGCAAGTCAGTGGAAATGCTTTTAACTTATCCACATAATTAGTGCGTTAAAATTGCAATACATTTCAAACGGCTGAAAATTGTCTAAACTTATGATCTGCAATTGTTTTTCTAGTAACCTTTTACTCAATTTTGACTTTTTAAACATTGGTTTTTCTTATAAGTAAAATCACTTGCAAAACAGTGGAAATGCTTTTAACTTATCCACATAATTAGTGCGTTAAAATTGCAATACATTTCAAAGGGCTGAAAATTGTCTAAACTTATGATCTGCAATTGTTTTTCTAGTAACCTTTTACTCAATTTTGACTTTTTAAACATTGGTTTTTCTTGTCAGTAAAATCACTTGCAAGTCAGTGGAAATGCTTTTAACTTATCCCCATAATTAGTGCGTTAAAAGTGCAATACATTTCTAACGGCTGAAAATTGTCTAAACTTATGATCTGCCACTTTTTCTGAAATTGTGTTCAATTTTAATTTTAGAAACATTAGTTTTTCTCTTCAGTAAAATTACTTGAAAGTCAGTGGAAATGCTTTTAACTTATCCCCATAATTAGTGCGTTAAAAGTGCAATACATTTCTAACGGCTGAAAATTGTCTAAACTTATGATCTGCAACTTTTTGTAAAATCGTCTTTAATTTTAATTTTAGAAACATTAGTTTTTCTTGTCAGTAAAATTACTTGAAAGTCTGTGGAAATGCTTTTAACTTATCCACATAATTAATGCGTTAAAATTGCAATACATTTCAAACGGCTGAAAATTGTCTAAACTTATGATCTGCAATTTTTTGTAAAATCGCCTTCTACTCAATTTTGATTTCAGAAACATTAGTTTTTCTTGTCAGTAAAATTACTTGAAAGTCAGTGGAAATGCTTTTAACTTATCCACATAATTAGTGTGTTAAAATTGCAATACATTTCAAATTGCTGAAAATTGTCTAAACTTATGAGCTGGAACTTGTTTTCAAATCGTCTTCTACTCAATTATAATTTTAAAAACATTGGTTTTTCTTGTCAGTAAAATTACTTGAAAGTCAGTGGAAATGCTTTTAACTTATCCACATAATTAGTGCGTTAAAATTGCAATACATTTCAAAGTGCTGAAAATTGTCTAAACTTATGATCTGCAACTTTTTTTCAAATCGCCTTCTACTCAATTTTGATTTTAGAAACATTCGTTTTTCTTGTCAGTAAAATTACTTAAAAGTCAGTGGAAAAGCTTTTAACGTATCCACATAATTAGTGCGTTAAAATGGCAATACATTTCAAAGTGCTAAAAATTGTCTAAACATGATCTGCAATTATTTTTTAAATCCCCTTCTATTCAATTTTGACTTTTTAAACATTGGTTTTTCTCGTCAGTAAAATTACTTGAAAGTCAGTGGTAATGCTTTTAACTTATCCACAAAATTAGTGCGTTAAAATTGCAGTACATTTCAAAGTGCTGAAAATTGTCTAAACTTATGATCTGCAATTTTTTTTCAAATCACTTTCTACCCAATTTTGATTTTAGAAATATTGGTTTTTCTCGTCAGTAAAATTACTTGAAAGTCAGTGGAAATGCTTTTAACTTATCCACATAATTAGTGCGTTAAAATTGCAATACATTTCAAACGGCTGAAAATTGTCTAAACTTATGATCTGCAATTGTTTTTCTAGTAACCTTTTACTCAATTTTGACTTTTTAAACATTGGTTTTTCTTATAAGTAAAATCACTTGCAAAACAGTGGAAATGCTTTTAACTTATCCACATAATTAGTGCGTTAAAATTGCAATACATTTCAAAGGGCTGAAAATTGTCTAAACTTATGATCTGCAATTGTTTTTCTAGTAACCTTTTACTCAATTTTGACTTTTTAAACATTGGTTTTTCTTGTCAGTAAAATCACTTGCAAGTCAGTGGAAATGCTTTTAACTTATCCCCATAATTAGTGCGTTAAAAGTGCAATACATTTCTAACGGCTGAAAATTGTCTAAACTTATGATCTGCCACTTTTTCTGAAATTGTGTTCAATTTTAATTTTAGAAACATTAGTTTTTCTCTTCAGTAAAATTACTTGAAAGTCAGTGGAAATGCTTTTAACTTATCCCCATAATTAGTGCGTTAAAAGTGCAATACATTTCTAACGGCTGAAAATTGTCTAAACTTATGATCTGCAACTTTTTGTAAAATCGTCTTTAATTTTAATTTTAGAAACATTAGTTTTTCTTGTCAGTAAAATTACTTGAAAGTCTGTGGAAATGCTTTTAACTTATCCACATAATTAATGCGTTAAAATTGCAATACATTTCAAACGGCTGAAAATTGTCTAAACTTATGATCTGCAATTTTTTGTAAAATCGCCTTCTACTCAATTTTGATTTCAGAAACATTAGTTTTTCTTGTCAGTAAAATTACTTGAAAGTCAGTGGAAATGCTTTTAACTTATCCACATAATTAGTGTGTTAAAATTGCAATACATTTCAAATTGCTGAAAATTGTCTAAACTTATGAGCTGGAACTTGTTTTCAAATCGTCTTCTACTCAATTATAATTTTAAAAACATTGGTTTTTCTTGTCAGTAAAATTACTTGAAAGTCAGTGGAAATGCTTTTAACTTATCCACATAATTAGTGCGTTAAAATTGCAATACATTTCAAAGTGCTGAAAATTGTCTAAACTTATGATCTGCAACTTTTTTTCAAATCGCCTTCTACTCAATTTTGATTTTAGAAACATTCGTTTTTCTTGTCAGTAAAATTACTTAAAAGTCAGTGGAAAAGCTTTTAACGTATCCACATAATTAGTGCGTTAAAATGGCAATACATTTCAAAGTGCTAAAAATTGTCTAAACATGATCTGCAATTATTTTTTAAATCCCCTTCTATTCAATTTTGACTTTTTAAACATTGGTTTTTCTCGTCAGTAAAATTACTTGAAAGTCAGTGGTAATGCTTTTAACTTATCCACAAAATTAGTGCGTTAAAATTGCAGTACATTTCAAAGTGCTGAAAATTGTCTAAACTTATGATCTGCAATTTTTTTTCAAATCACTTTCTACCCAATTTTGATTTTAGAAATATTGGTTTTTCTCGTCAGTAAAATTACTTGAAAGTCAGTGGAAATGCTTTTAACTTATCCACATAATTAGTGCGTTAAAATTGCAATACATTTCAAACGGCTGAAAATTGTCTAAAATTATGATCTGCAATTTTGGGTAAAATCGCCTTCTACTCAATTTCATTTCAGAAACATTAGTTTTTCTCGTCAGTAAAATTACTTGAAAGTCAGTGGAAATGCTTTTAACTTATCCACATAATTAGTGCGTTAAAATTGCAATACATTTCAAACGGCTGAAAATTGTCTAAACTTATGAGCTGGAACTTGTTTTCAAATCGTCTTTAATTTTAATTTTAGAAACATTAGTTTTTCTTGTTAGTAAAATTACTTGAAAGTCTGTGGAAATGCTTTTAACTTATCCACATAATTAGTGCGTTAAAATTGCAATACATTTCAAACGGCTGAAAATTGTCTAAACTTATGATCTGCAATTTTGGGTAAAATCGCCTTCTACTCAATTTCATTTCAGAAACATTAGTTTTTCTCGTCAGTAAAATTACTTGAAAGTCAGTGGAAATGCTTTTAACTTATCCACATAATTAGTGCGTTAAAATTGCAATACATTTCAAACGGCTGAAAATTGTCTAAACTTATGAGCTGCAACTTGTTTTCAAATCGCCTTCTACTCAATTTTAATTTTAGAAACATTGGTTTTTCTTGTCAGTAAAATTACTTGAAAGTCTGTGGAAATGCTTTTAACTTATACACATAATTAGTGCGTTAAAATTGCAATACATTTCAAAGTGCTAAAAATTGTCTAAACTTATGATCTGTAATATTTTTTCAAATCGCCTTTTACTCAATTTTGATTTTAGAAACATTAGTTTTTCTTGTCAGTAAAATTACTTGAAAGTCTGTGGAAATGCTTTTAACTTAGCATCATAATTAGTGCGTTAAAATTGGAATACATTTCAAAGTGCAGAAAATTGTCTAAACTTATGATCTGCAATTTTTTTTAATCGCCTCTACTCATTTTTGATTTTAGAAACATTGGTTTTTCTTGTCAATAAAATTACTTGAAAGTCAATGGAAATGCTTTTAACTTAGCCACATAATTAGTGCGTTAAAATGGCAATACATTTCAAAGTGCTAAAAATTGTCTAAACATAATCTGCAATTATTTTTTAAATCTCCTTCTATTCAATTTTGACTTTTTAAACATTGGTTTTTCTCGTCAGTAAAATTACTTGAAAGTCAGTGGAAATGCTTTTAACTTATCCACATAATTAGTGCGTTAAAAGTGCAATACATTTCTAACTGCTGAAAATTGTCTAAACTTATGATCTGCAAATTTTTGTAAAATCGCCTTCTACTCAATTTTGATTTTAGAAATATTGGTTTTTCTCGTCAGTAAAATCACTTGAAAGTCAGTGGAAATGCTTTTAACTTATCCACATAATTAGTGCGTTAAAATTGCAATACATTTCAAACGGCTGAAAATTGTCTAAACTTATGATCTGCAATTGTTTTTCTAGTAACCTTTTACTCAATTTTGACTTTTTAAACATTGGTTTTTCTTATAAGTAAAATCACTTGCAAGTCAGTGGAAATGCTTTTAACTTATCCACATAATTAGTGCGTTAAAATTGCAATACATTTCAAACGGCTGAAAATTGTCTAAACTTATGATCTGCAATTGTTTTTCTAGTAACCTTTTACTCAATTTTGACTTTTTAAACATTGGTTTTTCTTGTCAGTAAAATCACTTGCAAGTGAGTGGAAATGCTTTTAACTTATCCACATAATTAGTGCGTTAAAATTGCAATACATTTCAAACGGCTGAAAATTGTCTAAACTTATTATCTGCCACTTTTTCTGAAATTGTGTTCAATTTTAATTTTAGAAACATTAGTTTTTCTTGTCAGTAAAATTACTTGAAAGTCAGTGGAAATGCTTTTAACTTATCCACATAATTAGTGCGTTAAAAGTGCAATACATTTCTAACGGCTGAAAATTGTCTAAACTTATGATCTGCAAATTTTTGTAAAATCGCCTTCTACTCAATTTTGATTTCAGAAACATTAGTTTTTCTTGTCCGTAAAATTACTTGAAAGTCAGTGGAAATGCTTTTAACTTATCCACATAATTAGTGCGTTAAAATTGCAATACATTTCAAACGGCTGAAAATTGTCTAAACTTATGATCTGCAACTTTTTTTCAAATCGTCTTTAATTTTAATTTTGGAAACATTAGTTTTTCTTGTCAGTAAAATTACTTGAAAGTCAGTGGAAATGCTTTTAACTTATCCCCATAATTAGTGCGTTAAAAGTGCAATACATTTCTAACGGCTGAAAATTGTCTAAACTTATGATCTGCAACTTTTTGTAAAATCGTCTTTAATTTTAATTTTAGAAACATTAGTTTTTCTTGTCAGTAAAATTACTTGAAAGTCTGTGGAAATGCTTTTAACTTATCTACATAATTAGTGCGTTAAAATTACAATACATTTCAAACGGCTGAAAATTGTCTAAACTTATGATCTGCAATTTTGGGTAAAATCGCCTTCTACTCAATTTCATTTCAGAAACATTAGTTTTTCTCGTCAGTAAAATTACTTGAAAGTCTGTGGAAATGCTTTTAACTTATACACATAATTAGTGCGTTAATATTGCAATACATTTCAAAGTGCTGAAAATTGTCTAAACTTATGATCTGCAACTTTTTTTCAAATCGCCTTCTACTCAATTTTGATTTTAGAAACATTCGTTTTTCTTGTCAGTAAAATTACTTAAAAGTCAGTGGAAAAGCTTTTAACGTATCCACATAATTAGTGCGTTAAAATTGCAATACATTTCAAACGGCTGAAAATTGTCTAAACTTATGATCTGCAACTTTTTTTCAAATCGTCTTTAATTTTAATTTTAGAAACATTAGTTTTTCTTGTCAGTAAAATTACTTGAAAGTCTGTGGAAATGCTTTTAACTTATCCACATAATTAGTGCGTTAAAATTGCAATACATTTCAAACGGCTGAAAATTGTCTAAACTTATGATCTGCAATTTTGGGTAAAATCGCCTTCTACTCAATTTCATTTCAGAAACATTAGTTTTTCTCGTCAGTAAAATTACTTGAAAGTCAGTGGAAATGCTTTTAACTTATCCACATAATTAGTGCGTTAAAATTGCAATACATTTCAAACGGCTGAAAATTATCTAAACTTATGAGCTGGAACTTGTTTTCAAATCGCCTTCTACTCAATTTTAATTTTAGAAACATTGGTTTTTCTTGTCAATAAAATTACTTGAAAGTCAATGGAAATGCTTTTAACTTAGCCACATAATTAGTGCGTTAAAATGGCAATACATTTCAAAGTGCTAAAAATTTTCTGAACTTATGATCTGCAATTTTTTTGGAATAACCTTCTACTCAATTTTCTTTTTAGAAATATTGGTTTGTCTTGTCAGAAAAATTACTTGAAAGTCTGTGGAAATGCTTTTAACTTATCCACATAATTAGTGCATTAAAATTGCAATACATTTCAAAGTGCTGAAAATTGTCTAAACATGATCTGCAATTATTTTTTAAATCCCCTTCTATTCAATTTTGACTTTTTAAACATTCGTTTTTCTTGTCAGTAAAATTACTTGCAAGTCACTGGAAATGCTTTTAACTTGTTCACATAATTAGTGCGTTAAATTTGCAATACATATCAAAGTGCTGAAAATTGTCTAAACTTATGATCTGCAATTGTTTTTCTAGTAACCTTTTACTCAATTTTGACTTTTTAAACATTGGTTTTTCTTATAAGTAAAATCACTTGCAAAACAGTGGAAATGCTTTTAACTTATCCACATAATTAGTGCGTTAAAATTGCAATACATTTCAAAGGGCTGAAAATTGTCTAAACTTATGATCTGCAATTGTTTTTCTAGTAACCTTTTACTCAATTTTGACTTTTTAAACATTGGTTTTTCTTGTCAGTAAAATCACTTGCAAGTCAGTGGAAATGCTTTTAACTTATCCCCATAATTAGTGCGTTAAAAGTGCAATACATTTCTAACGGCTGAAAATTGTCTAAACTTATGATCTGCCACTTTTTCTGAAATTGTGTTCAATTTTAATTTTAGAAACATTAGTTTTTCTTGTCAGTAAAATTACTTGAAAGTCAGTGGAAATGCTTTTAACTTATCCCCATAATTAGTGCGTTAAAAGTGCAATACATTTCTAACGGCTGAAAATTGTCTAAACTTATGATCTGCAACTTTTTGTAAAATCGTCTTTAATTTTAATTTTAGAAACATTAGTTTTTCTTGTCAGCAAAATTACTTGAAAGTCTGTGGAAATGCTTTTAACTTATCCACATAATTAATGCGTTAAAATTGCAATACATTTCAAACGGCTGAAAATTGTCTAAACTTATGATCTGCAATTTTTTGTAAAATCGCCTACTACTCAATTTTGATTTCAGAAACATTAGTTTTTCTTGTCAGTAAAATTACTTGAAAGTCAGTGGAAATGCTTTTAACTTATCCACATAATTAGTGTGTTAAAATTGCAATACATTTCAAATTGCTGAAAATTGTCTAAACTTATGAGCTGGAACTTGTTTTCAAATCGTCTTCTACTCAATTATAATTTTAGAAACATTGGTTTTTCTTGTCAGTAAAATTACTTGAAAGTCAGTGGAAATGCTTTTAACTTATCCACATAATTAGTGCGTTAAAATTGCAATACATTTCAAAGTGCTGAAAATTGTCTAAACTTATGATCTGCAACTTTTTTTCAAATCGTCTTTAATTTTAATTTTGGAAACATTAGTTTTTCTTGTCAGTAAAATTACTTGAAAGTCAGTGGAAATGCTTTTAACTTATCCCCATAATTAGTGCGTTAAAAGTGCAATACATTTCTAACGGCTGAAAATTGTCTAAACTTATGATCTGCAACTTTTTGTAAAATCGTCTTTAATTTTAATTTTAGAAACATTAGTTTTTCTTGTCAGTAAAATTACTTGAAAGTCTGTGGAAATGCTTTTAACTTATCCACATAATTAGTGCGTTAAAATTACAATACATTTCAAACGGCTGAAAATTGTCTAAACTTATGATCTGCAATTTTGGGTAAAATCGCCTTCTACTCAATTTCATTTCAGAAACATTAGTTTTTCTCGTCAGTAAAATTACTTGAAAGTCTGTGGAAATGCTTTTAACTTATACACATAATTAGTGCGTTAAAATTGCAATACATTTCAAAGTGCTGAAAATTGTCTAAACTTATGATCTGCAACTTTTTTTCAAATCGCCTTCTACTCAATTTTGATTTTAGAAACATTCGTTTTTCTTGTCAGTAAAATTACTTAAAAGTCAGTGGAAAAGCTTTTAACGTATCCACATAATTAGTGCGTTAAAATTGCAATACATTTCAAACGGCTGAAAATTGTCTAAACTTATGATCTGCAACTTTTTTTCAAATCGTCTTTAATTTTAATTTTAGAAACATTAGTTTTTCTTGTCAGTAAAATTACTTGAAAGTCTGTGGAAATGCTTTTAACTTATCCACATAATTAGTGCGTTAAAATTGCAATACATTTCAAACGGCTGAAAATTGTCTAAACTTATGATCTGCAATTTTGGGTAAAATCGCCTTCTACTCAATTTCATTTCAGAAACATTAGTTTTTCTCGTCAGTAAAATTACTTGAAAGTCAGTGGAAATGCTTTTAACTTATCCACATAATTAGTGCGTTAAAATTGCAATACATTTCAAACGGCTGAAAATTATCTAAACTTATGAGCTGGAACTTGTTTTCAAATCGCCTTCTACTCAATTTTAATTTTAGAAACATTGGTTTTTCTTGTCAATAAAATTACTTGAAAGTCAATGGAAATGCTTTTAACTTAGCCACATAATTAGTGCGTTAAAATGGCAATACATTTCAAAGTGCTAAAAATTTTCTGAACTTATGATCTGCAATTTTTTTGGAATAACCTTCTACTCAATTTTCTTTTTAGAAATATTGGTTTGTCTTGTCAGAAAAATTACTTGAAAGTCTGTGGAAATGCTTTTAACTTATCCACATAATTAGTGCATTAAAATTGCAATACATTTCAAAGTGCTGAAAATTGTCTAAACATGATCTGCAATTATTTTTTAAATCCCCTTCTATTCAATTTTGACTTTTTAAACATTGGTTTTTCTTATAAGTAATATCACTTGCAAGTCACTGGAAATGCTTTTAACTTGTTCACATAATTAGTGCGTTAAATTTGCAATACATATCAAAGTGCTGAAAATTGTCTAAACTTATGATCTGCAATTGTTTTTCTAGTAACCTTTTACTCAATTTTGACTTTTTAAACATTGGTTTTTCTTATAAGTAAAATCACTTGCAAAACAGTGGAAATGCTTTTAACTTATCCACATAATTAGTGCGTTAAAATTGCAATACATTTCAAAGGGCTGAAAATTGTCTAAACTTATGATCTGCAATTGTTTTTCTAGTAACCTTTTACTCAATTTTGACTTTTTAAACATTGGTTTTTCTTGTCAGTAAAATCACTTGCAAGTGAGTGGAAATGCTTTTAACTTATCCACATAATTAGTGCGTTAAAATTGCAATACATTTCAAACGGCTGAAAATTGTCTAAACTTATTATCTGCCACTTTTTCTGAAATTGTGTTCAATTTTAATTTTAGAAACATTAGTTTTTCTTGTCAGTAAAATTACTTGAAAGTCAGTGGAAATGCTTTTAACTTATCCACATAATTAGTGCGTTAAAAGTGCAATACATTTCTAACGGCTGAAAATTGTCTAAACTTATGATCTGCAAATTTTTGTAAAATCGCCTTCTACTCAATTTTGATTTCAGAAACATTAGTTTTTCTTGTCCGTAAAATTACTTGAAAGTCAGTGGAAATGCTTTTAACTTATCCACATAATTAGTGCGTTAAAATTGCAATACATTTCAAACGGCTGAAAATTGTCTAAACTTATGATCTGCAACTTTTTTTCAAATCGTCTTTAATTTTAATTTTGGAAACATTAGTTTTTCTTGTCAGTAAAATTACTTGAAAGTCAGTGGAAATGCTTTTAACTTATCCCCATAATTAGTGCGTTAAAAGTGCAATACATTTCTAACGGCTGAAAATTGTCTAAACTTATGATCTGCAACTTTTTGTAAAATCGTCTTTAATTTTAATTTTAGAAACATTAGTTTTTCTTGTCAGTAAAATTACTTGAAAGTCTGTGGAAATGCTTTTAACTTATCCACATAATTAGTGCGTTAAAATTACAATACATTTCAAACGGCTGAAAATTGTCTAAACTTATGATCTGCAATTTTGGGTAAAATCGCCTTCTACTCAATTTCATTTCAGAAACATTAGTTTTTCTCGTCAGTAAAATTACTTGAAAGTCTGTGGAAATGCTTTTAACTTATACACATAATTAGTGCGTTAAAATTGCAATACATTTCAAAGTGCTGAAAATTGTCTAAACTTATGATCTGCAACTTTTTTTCAAATCGCCTTCTACTCAATTTTGATTTTAGAAACATTCGTTTTTCTTGTCAGTAAAATTACTTAAAAGTCAGTGGAAAAGCTTTTAACGTATCCACATAATTAGTGCGTTAAAATTGCAATACATTTCAAACGGCTGAAAATTGTCTAAACTTATGATCTGCAACTTTTTTTCAAATCGTCTTTAATTTTAATTTTAGAAACATTAGTTTTTCTTGTCAGTAAAATTACTTGAAAGTCTGTGGAAATGCTTTTAACTTATCCACATAATTAGTGCGTTAAAATTGCAATACATTTCAAACGGCTGAAAATTGTCTAAACTTATGATCTGCAATTTTGGGTAAAATCGCCTTCTACTCAATTTCATTTCAGAAACATTAGTTTTTCTCGTCAGTAAAATTACTTGAAAGTCAGTGGAAATGCTTTTAACTTATCCACATAATTAGTGCGTTAAAATTGCAATACATTTCAAACGGCTGAAAATTATCTAAACTTATGAGCTGGAACTTGTTTTCAAATCGCCTTCTACTCAATTTTAATTTTAGAAACATTGGTTTTTCTTGTCAATAAAATTACTTGAAAGTCAATGGAAATGCTTTTAACTTAGCCACATAATTAGTGCGTTAAAATGGCAATACATTTCAAAGTGCTAAAAATTTTCTGAACTTATGATCTGCAATTTTTTTGGAATAACCTTCTACTCAATTTTCTTTTTAGAAATATTGGTTTGTCTTGTCAGAAAAATTACTTGAAAGTCTGTGGAAATGCTTTTAACTTATCCACATAATTAGTGCATTAAAATTGCAATACATTTCAAAGTGCTGAAAATTGTCTAAACATGATCTGCAATTATTTTTTAAATCCCCTTCTATTCAATTTTGACTTTTTAAACATTGGTTTTTCTTATAAGTAATATCACTTGCAAGTCACTGGAAATGCTTTTAACTTGTTCACATAATTAGTGCGTTAAATTTGCAATACATATCAAAGTGCTGAAAATTGTCTAAACTTATGATCTGCAATTGTTTTTCTAGTAACCTTTTACTCAATTTTGACTTTTTAAACATTGGTTTTTCTTATAAGTAAAATCACTTGCAAAACAGTGGAAATGCTTTTAACTTATCCACATAATTAGTGCGTTAAAATTGCAATACATTTCAAAGGGCTGAAAATTGTCTAAACTTATGATCTGCAATTGTTTTTCTAGTAACCTTTTACTCAATTTTGACTTTTTAAACATTGGTTTTTCTTGTCAGTAAAATCACTTGCAAGTCAGTGGAAATGCTTTTAACTTATCCCCATAATTAGTGCGTTAAAAGTGCAATACATTTCTAACGGCTGAAAATTGTCTAAACTTATGATCTGCCACTTTTTCTGAAATTGTTTTCAATTTTAATTTTAGAAACATTAGTTTTTCTTGTCAGTAAAATTACTTGAAAGTCAGTGGAAATGCTTTTAACTTATCCCCATAATTAGTGCGTTAAAAGTGCAATACATTTCTAACGGCTGAAAATTGTCTAAACTTATGATCTGCAACTTTTTGTAAAATCGTCTTTAATTTTAATTTTAGAAACATTAGTTTTTCTTGTCAGCAAAATTACTTGAAAGTCTGTGGAAATGCTTTTAACTTATCCACATAATTAATGCGTTAAAATTGCAATACATTTCAAACGGCTGAAAATTGTCTAAACTTATGATCTGCAATTTTTTGTAAAATCGCCTACTACTCAATTTTGATTTCAGAAACATTAGTTTTTCTTGTCAGTAAAATTACTTGAAAGTCAGTGGAAATGCTTTTAACTTATCCACATAATTAGTGTGTTAAAATTGCAATACATTTCAAATTGCTGAAAATTGTCTAAACTTATGAGCTGGAACTTGTTTTCAAATCGTCTTCTACTCAATTATAATTTTAGAAACATTGGTTTTTCTTGTCAGTAAAATTACTTGAAAGTCAGTGGAAATGCTTTTAACTTATCCACATAATTAGTGCGTTAAAATTGCAATACATTTCAAAGTGCTGAAAATTGTCTAAACTTATGATCTGCAACTTTTTTTCAAATCGCCTTCTACTCAATTTTGATTTTAGAAACATTCGTTTTTCTTGTCAGTAAAATTACTTAAAAGTCAGTGGAAAAGCCTTTAACGTATCCACATAATTAGTGCGTTAAAATGGCAATACATTTCAAAGTGCTAAAAATTGTCTAAACATGATCTGCAATTATTTTTTAAATCCCCTTCTATTCAATTTTGACTTTTTAAACATTGGTTTTTCTCGTCAGTAAAATTACTTGAAAGTCAGTGGTAATGCTTTTAACTTATCCACAAAATTAGTGCGTTAAAATTGCAATACATTTCAAAGTGCTGAAAATTGTCTAAACTTATGATCTGCAATTTTTTTTCAAATCACTTTCTACCCAATTTTGATTTTAGAAATATTGGTTTTTCTCGTCAGTAAAATTACTTGAAAGTCAGTGGAAATGCTTTTAACTTATCCACATAATTAGTGCGTTAAAATTGCAATACATTTCAAACGGCTGAAAATTGTCTAAAATTATGATCTGCAATTTTGGGTAAAATCGCCTTCTACTCAATTTCATTTCAGAAACATTAGTTTTTCTCGTCAGTAAAATTACTTGAAAGTCAGTGGAAATGCTTTTAACTTATCCACATAATTAGTGCGTTAAAATTGCAATACATTTCAAAGTGCTGAAAATTTTCTAAACTTATGATCTGCAACTTTTTTTCAAATCGCCTTCTACTCAATTTTGATTTTAGAAACATTCGTTTTTCTTGTCAGTAAAATTACTTAAAAGTCAGTGGAAAAGCTTTTAACGTATCCACATAATTAGTGCGTTAAAATTGCAATACATTTCAAACGGCTGAAAATTGTCTAAACTTATGATCTGCAACTTTTTTTCAAATCGTCTTTAATTTTAATTTTAGAAACATTAGTTTTTCTTGTCAGTAAAATTACTTGAAAGTCTGTGGAAATGCTTTTAACTTATCCACATAATTAGTGCGTTAAAATTGCAATACATTTCAAACGGCTGAAAATTGTCTAAACTTATGATCTGCAATTTTGGGTAAAATCGCCTTCTACTCAATTTCATTTCAGAAACATTAGTTTTTCTCGTCAGTAAAATTACTTGAAAGTCAGTGGAAATGCTTTTAACTTATCCACATAATTAGTGCGTTAAAATTGCAATACATTTCAAACGGCTGAAAATTATCTAAACTTATGAGCTGGAACTTGTTTTCAAATCGCCTTCTACTCAATTTTAATTTTAGAAACATTGGTTTTTCTTGTCAATAAAATTACTTGAAAGTCAATGGAAATGCTTTTAACTTAGCCACATAATTAGTGCGTTAAAATGGCAATACATTTCAAAGTGCTAAAAATTTTCTGAACTTATGATCTGCAATTTTTTTGGAATAACCTTCTACTCAATTTTCTTTTAAGAAATATTGGTTTTTCTCGTCAGTAAAATTACTTGAAAGTCAGTGGAAATGCTTTTAACTTATCCACAAAATTAGTGCGTTAAAATTGCAATACATTTCAAAGTGCTGAAAATTGTCTAAACTTATGATCTGCTATTTTTTTTCAAATCACATTCTATCCAATTTTGATTTTAGAAATATTGGTTTTTCTCGTCAGTAAAATTACTTGAAAGTCAGTGGAAATGCTTTTAACTTATCCACAAAATTAGTGCGTTAAAATTGCAATACATTTCAAAGTGCTGAAAATTGTCTAAACTTATGATCTGCAATTGTTTTTCTAGTAACCTTTTACTCAATTTTGACTTTTTAAACATTGGTTTTTCTTTTAAGTAATATCACTTGCAAGTCACTGGAAATGCTTTTAACTTATTCACATAATTAGTGCGTTAAATTTGCAATACATATCAAAGTGCTGAAAATTGTCTAAACTTATGATCTGCAATTTTTTTTCAAATCACTTTCTACCCAATTTTGATTTTAGAAATTTTAATTTTTCTCGTCAGTAAAATTACTTGAAAGTCAGTGGAAATGCTTTTAACTTATCCACATAATTAGTGCGTTAAAATTGCAATACATTTCAAAGTGCTGAAAATTGTCTAAACTTATGATCTGCAATTGTTTTTCTAGTAACCTTTTACTCAATTTTGACTTTTTAAACATTGGTTTTTCTTATAAGTAAAATCACTTGCAAGTCAGTGGAAATGCTTTTAACTTATCCACATAATTAGTGCGTTAAAATTGCAATACATTTCAAACGGCTGAAAATTGTCTAAACTTATGATCTGCAATTGTTTTTCTAGTAACCTTTTACTCAATTTTGACTTTTTAAACATTGGTTTTTCTTGTCAGTAAAATCACTTGCAAGTCAGTGGAAATGCTTTTAACTTATCCACATAATTAGTGCGTTAAAATTGCAATACATTTCAAACGGCTGAAAATTGTCTAAACTTATTATCTTCCACTTTTTCTGAAATCGTGTTCAATTTTAATTTTAGAAACGTTAGTTTTTCTTGTCATTAAAATTAATTGAAAGTCAGTAGAAATGCTTTTAACTTATCCACATAATTAGTGCGTTAAAAGTGCAATACATTTCTAACCGCTGAAAATTGTCTAAACTTATGATCTGCAAATTTTTGTAAAATCGCCTTCTACTCAATTTTGATTTCAGAAACATTAGTTTTTCTTGTCCGTAAAATTACTTGAAAGTCAGTGGAAATGCTTTTAACTTATCCACATAATTAGTGCGTTAAAAGTGCAATACATTTCTAACGGCTGAAAATTGTCTAAACTTATGATCAGCAACTTTTTGTAAAATCGTCTTTAATTTTAATTTTAGAAACATTAGTTTTTCTTGTATGTAAAATTACTTGAAAGTCTGTGGAAATGCTTTTAACTTCACATAATTAATGCGTTAAAATTGCAATACATTTCTAACGGCTAAAAATTTTCTAAACTTATGATCTGTAATATTTTGTAAAATCGCCTTCTACTCAATTTTGATTTCAGAAACATTAGTTTTTCTTGTCAGTAAAATTACTTGAAAGTCTGTGGAAATGCTTTTAACTTATCCACATAATTAGTGTGTTAAAATTGCAATACATTTCAAACTGCTGAAAATTGTCTAAACTTATGAGCTGGAACTTGTTTTCAAATCGTCTTCTACTCAATTTTAATTTTAGAAACATTGGTTTTTCTTGTCAGTAAAATTACTTGAAAGACAGTGGAAATGCTTTTAACTTATCCACATAATTAGTGCGTTAAAATTGCAATACATTTCAAAGTGCTGAAAATTGTCTAAACTTATGATCTGCAACTTTTTTTCAAATCGCCTTCTACTCAATTTTGATTTTAGAAACATTCGTTTTTCTTGTCAGTAAAATTACTTAAAAGTCAGTGGAAAAGCTTTTAACTTATCCACATAATTAGTGCATTAAAATTGCAATACATTTCAAGTGCTGAAAATTGTCTAAACTTATGATCTGCAATTTCTTTTCAAATCACATTCTACCCAATTTAGATTTTAGAAATATTGGTTTTTCTCGTCAGTAAAATTACTTGAAAGTCAGTGGAAATGCTTTTAACTTATCCACAAAATTAGTGCGTTAAAATTGCAATACATTTCAAAGTGCTGAAAATTGTCTAAACTTATGATCTGCAATTGTTTTTCTAGTAACCTTTTACTCAATTTTGACTTTTTAAACAATGGTTTTTCTTATAAGTAAAATCACTTACAAGTCAGTGGAATTGCTTTTAACTTATCCACATAATTAGTGCGTTAAAATTGCAATACATTTCAAACGGCTGAAAATTGTCTAAACTTATGATCTGCAATTGTTTTTCTAGTAAGCTTTTACTCAATTTTGACTTTTTAAACATTGGTTTTTCTTATAAGTAAAATCACTTGCAAGTCAGTGGAAATGCTTTTAACTTATACACATAATTAGTGCGTTAAAATTGCAATACATTTCAAACGGCTGAAAATTGTCTAAACTTATTATCTGCCACTTTTTCTGAAATCGTGTTCAATTTTAATTTTAGAAAGATTAGTTTTTATTGTCAGTAAAATTACTTGAAAGTCTGTGGAAATGCTTTTAACTTATCCACATAATTAGTGCGTTAAAATTGCAATACATTTCAAACGGCTGAAAATTGTCTAAACTTATGATCTGCAATTGTTTTTCTAGTAACCTTTTACTCAATTTTGACTTTTTAAACATTGGTTTTTCTTGTCAGTAAAATCACTTGCAAGTCAGTGGAAATGCTTTTAACTTATCCACATAATTAGTGCGTTAAAATTGCAATACATTTCAAACGGCTGAAAATTGTCTAAACTTATTATCTGCCACTTTTTCTGAAATCGTGTTCAAATTTAATTTTAGAAACATTAGTTTTTCTTGTCCGTAAAATTACTTGAAAGTCAGTGGAAATGCTTTTAACTTATCCACATAATTAGTGCGTTAAAAGTGCAATACATTTCTAACGGCTGAAAATTGTCTAAACTTATGATCAGCAACTTTTTGTAAAATCGTCTTTAATTTTAATTTTAGAAACATTAGTTTTTCTTGTATGTAAAATTACTTGAAAGTCTGTGGAAATGCTTTTAACTTATCCACATAATTAATGCGTTAAAATTGCAATACATTTCTAACGGCTGAAAATTGTCTAAACTTATGATCTGCAATTCTTTGTAAAATCGCCTTCTACTCAATTTTGATTTCAGAAACATTAGTTTTTCTTGTCAGTAAAATTACTTGAAAGTCTGTGGAAATGCTTTTAACTTATCCACATAATTAGTGTGTTAAAATTGCAATACATTTCAAACGGCTGAAAATTGTCTAAACTTATGAGCTGCAACTTGTTTTCAAATCGTCTTCTACTCAATTTTAATTTTAGAAACATTGGTTTTTCTTGTCAGTAAAATTACTGGAAAGTCAGTGGAAATGCTTTTAACTTATCCACATAATTAGTGCGTTAAAATTGCAATACATTTCAAAGTGCTGAAAATTGTCTAAACTTATGATCTGCAACTTTTTTTCAAATCGCCTTCTACTCAATTTTGATTTTAGAAACATTCGTTTTTCTTGTCAGTAAAATTACTTAAAAGTCAGTGGAAAAGCTTTTAACTTATCCACATAATTAGTGCATTAAAATTGCAATACATTTCAAGTGCTGAAAATTGTCTAAACTTATGATCTGCAATTTCTTTTCAAATCACATTCTACCCAATTTAGATTTTAGAAATATTGGTTTTTCTCGTCAGTAAAATTACTTGAAAGTCAGTGGAAATGCTTTTAACTTATCCACAAAATTAGTGCGTTAAAATTGCAATACATTTCAAAGTGCTGAAAATTGTCTAAACTTATGATCTGCAATTGTTTTTCTAGTAACCTTTTACTCAATTTTGACTTTTTAAACATTGGTTTTTCTTATAAGTAAAATCACTTACAAGTCAGTGGAATTGCTTTTAACTTATCCACATAATTAGTGCGTTAAAATTGCAATACATTTCAAACGGCTGAAAATTGTCTAAACTTATGATCTGCAATTGTTTTTCTAGTAAGCTTTTACTCAATTTTGACTTTTTAAACATTGGTTTTTCTAATAAGTAAAATCACTTGCAAGTCAGTGGAAATGCTTTTAACTTATACACATAATTAGTGCGTTAAAATTGCAATACATTTCAAACGGCTGAAAATTGTCTAAACTTATTATCTGCCACTTTTTCTGAAATCGTGTTCAATTTTAATTTTAGAAAGATTAGTTTTTATTGTCAGTAAAATTACTTGAAAGTCTGTGGAAATGCTTTTAACTTATTCACATAATTAGTGCGTTAAAATTGCAATACATTTCAAACGGCTGAAAATTGTCTAAACTTATGATCTGCAATTGTTTTTCTAGTAACCTTTTACTCAATTTTGACTTTTTAAACATTGGTTTTTCTTGTCAGTAAAATCACTTGCAAGTCAGTGGAAATGCTTTTAACTTATCCACATAATTAGTGCGTTAAAATTGCAATACATTTCAAACGGCTGAAAATTGTCTAAACTTATTATCTGCCACTTTTTCTGAAATCGTGTTCAATTTTAATTTTAGAAACATTAGTTTTTCTTGTCAGTAAAATTAATTGAAAGTCAGTGGAAGTGCTTTTAACTTATCCACATAATTAGTGCGTTAAAAGTGCAATACATTTCTAACGGCTGAAAATTGTCTAAACTTATGATCTGCAAATTTTTGTAAAATCGCCTTCTACTCAATTTTGATTTCAGAAACATTAGTTTTTCTTGTCCGTAAAATTACTTGAAAGTCAGTGGAAATGCTTTTAACTTATCCACATAATTAGAGCGTTAAAAGTGCAATACATTTCTAACGGCTGAAAATTGTCTAAACTTATGATCAGCAACTTTTTGTAAAATCGTCTTTAATTTTAATTTTAGAAACATTCGTTTTTCTTGTATGTAAAATTACTTGAAAGTCTGTGGAAATGCTTTTAACTTATCCACATAATTAATGCGTTAAAATTGCAATACATTTCTAACGGCTGAAAATTGTCTAAACTTATGATCTGCAATTCTTTGTAAAATCGCCTTCTACTCAATTTTGATTTCAGAAACATTAGTTTTTCTTGTCAGTAAAATTACTTGAAAGTCTGTGGAAATGCTTTTAACTTATCCACATAATTAGTGTGTTAAAATTGCAATACATTTCAAACGGCTGAAAATTGTCTAAACTTATGAGCTGCAACTTGTTTTCAAATCGTCTTCTACTCAATTTTAATTTTAGAAACATTGGTTTTTCTTGTCAGTAAAATTACTGGAAAGTCAGTGGAAATGCTTTTAACTTATCCACATAATTAGTGCGTTAAAATTGCAATACATTTCAAAGTGCTGAAAATTGTCTAAACTTATGATCTGCAACTTTTTTTCAAATCGCCTTCTACTCAATTTTGATTTTAGAAACATTCGTTTTTCTTGTCAGTAAAATTACTTAAAAGTCAGTGGAAAAGCTTTTAACTTATCCACATAATTAGTGCATTAAAATTGCAATACATTTCAAGTGCTGAAAATTGTCTAAACTTATGATCTGCAATTTCTTTTCAAATCACATTCTACCCAATTTAGATTTTAGAAATATTGGTTTTTCTCGTCAGTAAAATTACTTGAAAGTCAGTGGAAATGCTTTTAACTTATCCACAAAATTAGTGCGTTAAAATTGCAATACATTTCAAAGTGCTGAAAATTGTCTAAACTTATGATCTGCAATTGTTTTTCTAGTAACCTTTTACTCAATTTTGACTTTTTAAACATTGGTTTTTCTTATAAGTAAAATCACTTACAAGTCAGTGGAATTGCTTTTAACTTATCCACATAATTAGTGCGTTAAAATTGCAATACATTTCAAACGGCTGAAAATTGTCTAAACTTATGATCTGCAATTGTTTTTCTAGTAAGCTTTTACTCAATTTTGACTTTTTAAACATTGGTTTTTCTAATAAGTAAAATCACTTGCAAGTCAGTGGAAATGCTTTTAACTTATACACATAATTAGTGCGTTAAAATTGCAATACATTTCAAACGGCTGAAAATTGTCTAAACTTATTATCTGCCACTTTTTCTGAAATCGTGTTCAATTTTAATTTTAGAAAGATTAGTTTTTATTGTCAGTAAAATTACTTGAAAGTCTGTGGAAATGCTTTTAACTTATTCACATAATTAGTGCGTTAAAATTGCAATACATTTCAAACGGCTGAAAATTGTCTAAACTTATGATCTGCAATTGTTTTTCTAGTAACCTTTTACTCAATTTTGACTTTTTAAACATTGGTTTTTCTTGTCAGTAAAATCACTTGCAAGTCAGTGGAAATGCTTTTAACTTATCCACATAATTAGTGCGTTAAAATTGCAATACATTTCAAACGGCTGAAAATTGTCTAAACTTATTATCTGCCACTTTTTCTGAAATCGTGTTCAATTTTAATTTTAGAAACATTAGTTTTTCTTGTCAGTAAAATTAATTGAAAGTCAGTGGAAGTGCTTTTAACTTATCCACATAATTAGTGCGTTAAAAGTGCAATACATTTCTAACGGCTGAAAATTGTCTAAACTTATGATCTGCAAATTTTTGTAAAATCGCCTTCTACTCAATTTTGATTTCAGAAACATTAGTTTTTCTTGTCCGTAAAATTACTTGAAAGTCAGTGGAAATGCTTTTAACTTATCCACATAATTAGAGCGTTAAAAGTGCAATACATTTCTAACGGCTGAAAATTGTCTAAACTTATGATCAGCAACTTTTTGTAAAATCGTCTTTAATTTTAATTTTAGAAACATTCGTTTTTCTTGTATGTAAAATTACTTGAAAGTCTGTGGAAATGCTTTTAACTTATCCACATAATTAATGCGTTAAAATTGCAATACATTTCTAACGGCTGAAAATTGTCTAAACTTATGATCTGCAATTCTTTGTAAAATCGCCTTCTACTCAATTTTGATTTCAGAAACATTAGTTTTTCTTGTCAGTAAAATTACTTGAAAGTCTGTGGAAATGCTTTTAACTTATCCACATAATTAGTGTGTTAAAATTGCAATACATTTCAAACGGCTGAAAATTGTCTAAACTTATGAGCTGCAACTTGTTTTCAAATCGTCTTCTACTCAATTTTAATTTTAGAAACATTGGTTTTTCTTGTCAGTAAAATTACTGGAAAGTCAGTGGAAATGCTTTTAACTTATCCACATAATTAGTGCGTTAAAATTGCAATACATTTCAAAGTGCTGAAAATTGTCTAAACTTATGATCTGCAACTTTTTTTCAAATCGCCTTCTACTCAATTTTGATTTTAGAAACATTCGTTTTTCTTGTCAGTAAAATTACTTAAAAGTCAGTGGAAAAGCTTTTAACGTATCCACATAATTAGTGCGTTAAAATTGCAATACATTTCAAACGGCTGAAAATTGTCTAAACTTATGATCTGCAACTTTTTTTCAAATCGTCTTTAATTTTAATTTTAGAAACATTAGTTTTTCTTGACAGTAAAATTACTTGAAAGTCTGTGGAAATGCTTTTAACTTATCCACATAATTAGTGCGTTAAAATTGCAATACATTTCAAACGGCTGAAAATTGTCTAAACTTATGATCTGCAATTGTTTTTCTAGTAACCTTTTACTCAATTTTGACTTTTTAAACATTGGTTTTTCTTGTCAGTAAAATAACTTGCAAGTCAATGGAAATGCTTTTAACTTATCCACATAATTAGTGCGTTAAAATTGCAATACATTTCAAACGGCTGAAAATTGTCTAAACTTATTATCTGCCACTTTTTCTGAAATCGTGTTCAATTTTAATTTTAGAAACATTAGTTTTTCTTGTATGTAACATTACTTGAAAGTCTGTGGAAATGCTTTTAACTTATCCACATAATTAATGCGTTAAAATTGCAATACATTTCTAACGGCTGAAAATTTTCTAAACTTATGATCTGCAATTCTTTGTAAATTCGCCTTCTACTCAATTTTGATTTCAGAAACATTAGTTTTTCTTGTCAGTAAAATTACTTGAAAGTCTGTGGAAATGCTTTTAACTTATCCACATAATTAGTGTGTTAAAATTGCAATACATTTCAAACGGCTGAAAATTGTCTAAACTTATGAGCTGCAACTTGTTTTCAAATCGTCTTCTACTCAATTTTAATTTTAGAAACATTGGTTTTTCTTGTCAGTAAAATTACTGGAAAGTCAGTGGAAATGCTTTTAACTTATCCACATAATTAGTGCGTTAAAATTGCAATACATTTCAAAGTGCTGAAAATTGTCTAAACTTATGATCTGCAACTTTTTTTCAAATCGCCTTCTACTCAATTTTGATTTTAGAAACATTCGTTTTTCTTGTCAGTAAAATTACTTAAAAGTCAGTGGAAAAGCTTTTAACGTATCCACATAATTAGTGCGTTAAAATTGCAATACATTTCAAACGGCTGAAAATTGTCTAAACTTATGATCTGCAACTTTTTTTCAAATCGTCTTTAATTTTAATTTTAGAAACATTAGTTTTTCTTGTCAGTAAAATTACTTGAAAGTCTGTGGAAATGCTTTTAACTTATCCACATAATTAGTGCGTTAAAATTGCAATACATTTCAAACGGCTGAAAATTGTCTAAACTTATGATCTGCAACTTTTTTTCAAATCGTCTTTAATTTTAATTTTAGAAACATTAGTTTTTCTTGTCAGTAAAATTACTTGAAAGTCAGTGGAAATGCTTTTAACTTATCCACAAAATTAGTGCGTTAAAATTGCAATACATTTCAAAGTGCTGAAAATTGTCTAAACTTATGATCTGCAATTGTTTTTCTAGTAACCTTTTACTCAATTTTGACTTTTTAAACATTGGTTTTTCTTATAAGTAAAATCACTTACAAGTCAGTGGAATTGCTTTTAACTTATCCACATAATTAGTGCGTTAAAATTGCAATACATTTCAAACGGCTGAAAATTGTCTAAACTTATTATCTGCCACTTTTTCTGAAATCGTGTTCAATTTTAATTTTAGAAACATTAGTTTTTCTTGTCAGTAAAATTACTTGAAAGTCTGTGGAAATGCTTTTAACTTATCCACATAATTAGTGCGTTAAAATTGCAATACATTTTAAACGGCTGAAAATTGTCTAAACTTATGATCTGCAATTGTTTTTCTAGTAACCTTTTACTCAATTTTGACTTTTTAAACATTGGTTTTTCTTGTCAGTAAAATAACTTGCAAGTCAATGGAAATGCTTTTAACTTATCCACATAATTAGTGCGTTAAAATTGCAATACATTTCAAACGGCTGAAAATTGTCTAAACTTATTATCTGCCACTTTTTCTGAAATCGTGTTCAATTTTAATTTTAGAAACATTAGTTTTTCTTGTATGTAACATTACTTGAAAGTCTGTGGAAATGCTTTTAACTTATCCACATAATTAGTGCGTTAAAATTGCAATACATTTCAAACGGCTGAAAATTGTCTAAACTTATGATCTGCAACTTTTTTTCAAATCGTCTTTAATTTTAATTTTAGAAACATTAGTTTTTCTTGTCAGTAAAATTACTTGAAAGTCTGTGGAAATGCTTTTAACTTATCCACATAATTAGTGCGTTAAAATTGCAATACATTTCAAACGGCTGAAAATTGTCTAAACTTATGATCTGCAACTTTTTTTCAAATCGTCTTTAATTTTAATTTTAGAAACATTAGTTTTTCTTGTCAGTAAAATTACTTGAAAGTCAGTGGAAATGCTTTTAACTTATCCACAAAATTAGTGCGTTAAAATTGCAATACATTTCAAAGTGCTGAAAATTGTCTAAACTTATGATCTGCAATTGTTTTTCTAGTAACCTTTTACTCAATTTTGACTTTTTAAACATTGGTTTTTCTTATAAGTAAAATCACTTACAAGTCAGTGGAATTGCTTTTAACTTATCCACATAATTAGTGCGTTAAAATTGCAATACATTTCAAACGGCTGAAAATTGTCTAAACTTATTATCTGCCACTTTTTCTGAAATCGTGTTCAATTTTAATTTTAGAAACATTAGTTTTTCTTGTCAGTAAAATTACTTGAAAGTCTGTGGAAATGCTTTTAACTTATCCACATAATTAGTGCGTTAAAATTGCAATACATTTTAAACGGCTGAAAATTGTCTAAACTTATGATCTGCAATTGTTTTTCTAGTAACCTTTTACTCAATTTTGACTTTTTAAACATTGGTTTTTCTTGTCAGTAAAATAACTTGCAAGTCAATGGAAATGCTTTTAACTTATCCACATAATTAGTGCGTTAAAATTGCAATACATTTCAAACGGCTGAAAATTGTCTAAACTTATTATCTGCCACTTTTTCTGAAATCGTGTTCAATTTTAATTTTAGAAACATTAGTTTTTCTTGTATGTAACATTACTTGAAAGTCTGTGGAAATGCTTTTAACTTATCCACATAATTATTGCGTTAAAATTGCAATACATTTCTAACGGCTGAAAATTTTCTAAACTTATGATCTGCAATTCTTTGTAAATTCGCCTTCTACTCAATTTTGATTTCAGAAACATTAGTTTTTCTTGTCAGTAAAATTACTTGAAAGTCTGTGGAAATGCTTTTAACTTATCCACATAATTAGTGTGTTAAAATTGCAATACATTTCAAACGGATGAAAATTGTCTAAACTTATGAGCTGGAACTTGTTTTCAAATCGTCTTCTACTCAATTTTAATTTTAGAAACATTGGTTTTTCTTGTCAGTAAAATTACTTGAAAGTCAGTGGAAATGCTTTTAACTTATCCACATAATTAGTGCGTTAAAATTGCAATACATTTCAAAGTGCTGAAAATTGTCTAAACTTATGATCTGCAACTTTTTTTCAAATCGCCTTCTACTCAATTTTGATTTTAGAAACATTCGTTTTTCTTGTCAGTAAAATTACTTAAAAGTCAGTGGAAAAGCTTTTAACGTATCCACATAATTAGTGCGTTAAAATTGCAATACATTTCAAACGGCTGAAAATTGTCTAAACTTATGATCTGCAATTTTGGGTAAAATCGCCTTCTACTCAATTTCATTTCAGAAACATTAGTTTTTCTCGTCAGTAAAATTACTTGAAAGTCAGTGGAAATGCTTTTAACTTATCCACATAATTAGTGCGTTAAAATTGCAATACATTTGAAACGGCTGAAAATTGTCTAAACTTATGAGCTGGAACTTGTTTTCAAATCGCCTTCTACTCAATTTTAATTTTAGAAACATTGGTTTTTCTTGTCAGTAAAATTACTTGAAAGTCTGTGGAAATGCTTTTAACTTATCCACATAATTAGTGCGTTAAAATTGCAATACATTTCAAACGGCTGAAAATTGTCTAAACTTATGATCTGCAATCTTTTTTCTAGTAACCTTTTACTCAATTTTGACTTTTTAAACATTGGTTTTTCTTATAAGTAAAATCACTTGCAAGTCAGTGGAAATGCTTTTAACTTATCCACATAATTAGTGCGTTAAAATTGCAATACATTTCAAACTGCTGAAAATTGTCTAAACTTTTTATCTGCCTTTTTTTCTGAAATCGTGTTCAATTTTAATTTTAGAAACATTAGTTTTTCTTGTCAGTAAAATTACTTGAAAGTCTGTAGAAATGCTTTTAACTTAGCCACATAATTAGTGCGTTAAAATTGCAATACATTTCAAACGGCTGAAAATTGTCTAAACTTATTATCTGCCACTTTTTCTGAAATCGTGTTCAATTTTAATTTTAGAAACATTAGTTTTTATTGTCAGTAAAATTACTTGAAAGTCTGTGGAAATGCTTTTAACTTATCCACATAATTAGTGCGTTAAAATTGCAATACATTTCAAACGGCTGAAAATTGTCTAAACTTATTATCTGCCACTTTTTCTGAAATCGTGTTCAATTTTAATTTTAGAAACATTAGTTTTTCTTGTCAGTAAAATTAATTGAAAGTCAGTGGAAGTGCTTTTAACTTATCCACATAATTAGTGCGTTAAAAGTGCAATACAATTCTAACGGCTGAAAATTGTCTAAACTTATGATCTGCAAATTTTTGTAAAATCGCCTTCTACTCAATTTTGATTTCAGAAACATTAGTTTTTCTTGTCCGTAAAATTACTTGAAAGTCAGTGGAAATGCTTTTAACTTATCCACATAATTAGTGCGTTAAAAGTGCAATACATTTCTAACGGCTGAAAATTGTCTAAACTTATGATCAGCAACTTTTTGTAAAATCGTCTTTAATTTTAATTTTAGAAACATTAGTTTTTCTTGTATGTAAAATTACTTGAAAGTCTGTGGAAATGCTTTTAACTTATCCACATAATTAATGCGTTAAAATTGCAATACATTTCTAACGGCTGAAAATTGTCTAAACTTATGATCTGCAATTCTTTGTAAAATCGCCTTCTATTCAATTTTGATTTCAGAAACATTAGTTTTTCTTGTCAGTAAAATTACTTGAAAGTCTGTGGAAATGCTTTTAACTTATCCACATAATTAGTGTGTTAAAATTGCAATACATTTCAAACGGCTGAAAATTGTCTAAACTTATGAGCTGCAACTTGTTTTCAAATCGTCTTCTACTCAATTTTAATTTTAGAAACATTGGTTTTTCTTGTCAGTAAAATTACTGGAAAGTCAGTGGAAATGCTTTTAACTTATCCACATAATTAGTGCGTTAAAATTGCAATACATTTCTAAGTGCTGAAAATTGTCTAAACTTATGATCTGCAACTTTTTTTCAAATCGCCTTCTACTCAATTTTGATTTTAGAAACATTCGTTTTTCTTGTCAGTAAAATTACTTAAAAGTCAGTGGAAAAGCTTTTAACGTATCCACATAATTAGTGCGTTAAAATTGCAATACATTTCAAACGGCTGAAAATTGTCTAAACTTATGATCTGCAACTTTTTTTCAAATCGTCTTTAATTTTAATTTTAGAAACATTAGTTTTTCTTGTCAGTAAAATTACTTGAAAGTCTGTGGAAATGCTTTTAACTTATCCACATAATTAGTGCGTTAAAATTGCAATACATTTCAAACGGCTGAAAATTGTCTAAACTTATGATCTGCAACTTTTTTTCAAATCGTCTTTAATTTTAATTTTAGAAACATTAGTTTTTCTTGTCAGTAAAATTACTTGAAAGTCTGTGGAAATGCTTTTAACTTATCCACAAAATTAGTGCGTTAAAATTGCAATACATTTCAAAGTGCTGAAAATTGTCTAAACTTATGATCTGCAATTGTTTTTCTAGTAACCTTTTACTCAATTTTGACTTTTTAAACATTGGTTTTTCTTATAAGTAAAATCACTTACAAGTCAGTGGAATTGCTTTTAACTTATCCACATAATTAGTGCGTTAAAATTGCAATACATTTCAAACGGCTGAAAATTGTCTAAACTTATTATCTGCCACTTTTTCTGAAATCGTGTTCAATTTTAATTTTAGAAACATTAGTTTTTCTTGTCAGTAAAATTACTTGAAAGTCTGTGGAAATGCTTTTAACTTATCCACATAATTAGTGCGTTAAAATTGCAATACATTTTAAACGGCTGAAAATTGTCTAAACTTATGATCTGCAATTGTTTTTCTAGTAACCTTTTACTCAATTTTGACTTTTTAAACATTGGTTTTTCTTGTCAGTAAAATAACTTGCAAGTCAATGGAAATGCTTTTAACTTATCCACATAATTAGTGCGTTAAAATTGCAATACATTTCAAACGGCTGAAAATTGTCTAAACTTATTATCTGCCACTTTTTCTGAAATCGTGTTCAATTTTAATTTTAGAAACATTAGTTTTTCTTGTATGTAACATTACTTGAAAGTCTGTGGAAATGCTTTTACCTTATCCACATAATTAATGCGTTAAAATTGCAATACATTTCTAACGGCTGAAAATTTTCTAAACTTATGATCTGCAATTCTTTGTAAAATCGCCTTCTACTCAATTTTGATTTCAGAAACATTAGTTTTTCTTGTCAGTAAAATTACTTGAAAGTCTGTGGAAATGCTTTTAACTTATCCACATAATTAGTGTGTTAAAATTGCAATACATTTCAAACGGATGAAAATTGTCTAAACTTATGAGCTGGAACTTGTTTTCAAATCGTCTTCTACTCAATTTTAATTTTAGAAACATTGGTTTTTCTTGTCAGTAAAATTACTGGAAAGTCAGTGGAAATGCTTTTAACTTATCCACATAATTAGTGCGTTAAAATTGCAATACATTTCAAAGTGCTGAAAATTGTCTAAACTTATGATCTGCAACTTTTTTTCAAATCGCCTTCTACTCAATTTTGATTTTAGAAACATTCGTTTTTCTTGTCAGTAAAATTACTTAAAAGTCAGTGGAAAAGCTTTTAACGTATCCACATAATTAGTGCGTTAAAATTGCAATACATTTCAAACGGCTGAAAATTGTCTAAACTTATGATCTGCAACTTTTTTTCAAATCGTCTTTAATTTTAATTTTAGAAACATTAGTTTTTCTTGTCAGTAAAATTACTTGAAAGTCTGTGGAAATGCTTTTAACTTATCCACATAATTAGTGCGTTAAAATTGCAATACATTTCAAACGGCTGAAAATTGTCTAAACTTATGATCTGCAACTTTTTTTCAAATCGTCTTTAATTTTAATTTTAGAAACATTAGTTTTTCTTGTCAGTAAAATTACTTGAAAGTCTGTGGAAATGCTTTTAACTTATCCACAAAATTAGTGCGTTAAAATTGCAATACATTTCAAAGTGCTGAAAATTGTCTAAACTTATGATCTGCAATTGTTTTTCTAGTAACGTTTTACTCAATTTTGACTTTTTAAACATTGGTTTATCTTATAAGTAAAATCACTTACAAGTCAGTGGAATTGCTTTTAACTTATCCACATAATTAGTGCGTTAAAATTGCAATACATTTCAAACGGCTGAAAATTGTCTAAACTTATTATCTGCCACTTTTTCTGAAATCGTGTTCAATTTTAATTTTAGAAACATTAGTTTTTCTTGTCAGTAAAATTACTTGAAAGTCTGTGGAAATGCTTTTAACTTATCCACATAATTAGTGCGTTAAAATTGCAATACATTTTAAACGGCTGAAAATTGTCTAAACTTATGATCTGCAATTGTTTTTCTAGTAACCTTTTACTCAATTTTGACTTTTTAAACATTGGTTTTTCTTGTCAGTAAAATAACTTGCAAGTCAATGGAAATGCTTTTAACTTATCCACATAATTAGTGCGTTAAAATTGCAATACATTTCAAACGGCTGAAAATTGTCTAAACTTATTATCTGCCACTTTTTCTGAAATCGTGTTCAATTTTAATTTTAGAAACATTAGTTTTTCTTGTATGTAACATTACTTGAAAGTCTGTGGAAATGCTTTTAACTTATCCACATAATTAATGCGTTAAAATTGCAATACATTTCTAACGGCTGAAAATTTTCTAAACTTATGATCTGCAATTCTTTGTAAAATCGCCTTCTACTCAATTTTGATTTCAGAAACATTAGTTTTTCTTGTCAGTAAAATTACTTGAAAGTCTGTGGAAATGCTTTTAACTTATCCACATAATTAGTGTGTTAAAATTGCAATACATTTCAAACGGATGAAAATTGTCTAAACTTATGAGCTGGAACTTGTTTTCAAATCGTCTTCTACTCAATTTTGATTTTAGAAACATTCGTTTTTCTTGTCAGTAAAATTACTTAAAAGTCAGTGGAAAAGCTTTTAACGTATCCACATAATTAGTGCGTTAAAATTGCAATACATTTCAAACGGCTGAAAATTGTCTAAACTTATGATCTGCAACTTTTTTTCAAATCGTCTTTAATTTTAATTTTAGAAACATTAGTTTTTCTTGTCAGTAAAATTACTTGAAAGTCTGTGGAAATGCTTTTAACTTATCCACATAATTGGTGCGTTAAAATTGCAATACATTTCAAACGGCTGAAAATTGTCTAAACTTATGATCTGCAATTTTGGGTAAAATCGCCTTCTACTCAATTTTATTTCAGAAACATTAGTTTTTCTCGTCAGTAAAATTACTTGAAAGTCAGTGGAAATGCTTTTAACTTATCCACATAATTAGTGCGTTAAAATTGCAATACATTTCAAACGGCTGAAAATTGTCTAAACTTATGAGCTGGAACTTGTTTTCAAATCGCCTTCTACTCAATTTTAATTTTAGAAACATTGGTTTTTCTTGTCAGTAAAATTACTTGAAAGTCTGTGGAAATGCTTTTAACTTATACACATAATTAGTGCGTTAAAATTGCAATACATTTCAAACGGCTGAAAATTGTCTAAACTTATGATCTGCAATCTTTTTTCTAGTAACCTTTTACTCAATTTTGACTTTTTAAACATTGGTTTTTCTTATAAGTAAAATCGCTTGCAAGTCAGTGGAAATGCTTTTAACTTATCCACATAATTAGTGCGTTAAAATTGCAATACATTTCAAACGGCTGAAAATTGTCTAAACTTTTTATCTGCCACTTTTTCTGAAATCGTGTTCAATTTTAATTTTAGAAACATTAGTTTTTCTTGTCAGTAAAATTACTTGAAAGTCTGTGGAAATGCTTTTAACTTAGCCACATAATTAGTGCGTTAAAATTGCAATACATTTCAAAGTGTTAAAAATTGTCTGAACTTATGATCTGCAATTTTTTGGGAATAACCTTCTACTCAATTTTGACTTTTTAAACATTGGTTTTTCTTGTCAGAAAAATTACTTGAAAGTCAATGGAAATGCTTTTAACTTATCCACATAATTAGTGCATTAAAATTGCAATACATTTCAAAGTGCTGAAAATTGTCTAAACTTATGATCTGCAATTTCTTTTCAAATCACATTCTACCCAATTTTGATTTTAGAAATATTGGTTTTTCTCGTCAGTAAAATTACTTGAAAGTCAGTGGAAATGCTTTTAACTTATCCACAAAATTAGTGCGTTAAAATTGCAATACATTTCAAAGTGCTGAAAATTGTCTAAACTTATGATCTGCAATTGTTTTTCTAGTAACCTTTTACTCAATTTTGACTTTTTAAACATTGGTTTTTCTTATAAGTAAAATCACTTACAAGTCAGTGGAATTGCTTTTAACTTATCCACATAATTAGTGCGTTAAAATTGCAATACATTTCAAACGGCTGAAAATTGTCTAAACTTATGATCTGCAATTGTTTTTCTAGTAAGCTTTTACTCAATTTTGACTTTTTAAACATTGGTTTTTCTTATAAGTAAAATCACTTGCAAGTCAGTGGAAATGCTTTTAACTTATCCACATAATTAGTGCGTTAAAATTGCAATACATTTCAAACGGCTGAAAATTGTCTAAACTTATTATCTGCCACTTTTTCTGAAATCGTGTTCAATTTTAATTTTAGAAACATTAGTTTTTCTTGTCAGTAAAATTACTTGAAAGTCTGTGGAAAAGCTTTTAACTTATCCACATAATTAGTGCGTTAAAATTGCAATACATTTCAAACCGCTGAAAATTGTCTAAACTTATGATCTGCAATTGTTTTTCTAGTAACCTTTTACTCAATTTTGACTTTTTAAACATTGGTTTTTCTTGTCAGTAAAATCACTTGCAAGTCAGTGGAAATGCTTTTAACTTATCCACATAATTAGTGCGTTAAAATTGCAATACATTTCAAAGTGCTGAAAATTGTCTAAACTTATTATCTGCCACTTTTTCTGAAATCGTATTCAATTTTAATTTTAGAAACATTAGTTTTTCTTGTCAGTAAAATTACTTGAAAGTCAGTGGAAATGCTTTTAACTTATCCACATAATTAGTGCTTTAAAAGTGCAATACATTTCTAACCGCTAAAAATTGTCTAAACTTATGATCTGCAAATTTTTGTAAAATCGCCTTCTATTCAATTTTAATTTCAGAAACATTAGTTTTTCTTGTCAGTAAAATTACTTGAAAGTCAGTGGAAATGCTTTTAACTTATCCACATAATTAATGCGTTAAAATTGCAATACATTTCAAACGGCTGAAAATTGTCTAAACTTATGATCTGCAATTTTTTGTAAAATCACCTTCTACTCAATTTTGATTTCAGAAACATTAGTTTTTCTTGTCAGTAAAATTACTTGAAAGTCAGTGGAAATGCTTTTAACTTATCCACATAATTAGTGCGTTAAAATTGCTATACATTTCAAACGGCTGAAAATTGTCTAAACTTATGAGCTGGAACTTGTTTTCAAATCGCCTTCTACTCAATTTTAATTTTAGAAACATTGGTTTTTCTTGTCAGTAAAATTACTTGAAAGTCTGTGGAAATGCTTTTAACTTATACACATAATTAGTGCATTAAAATTGCAATACATTTCAAAGTGCTAAAAATTGTCTAAACTTATGATCTGTAATATTTTTTCAAATCGCCTTTTACTCAATTTTGATTTTAGAAACATTGGTTTTTCTAATCAATAAAATTACTTGAAAGTCAATGGAAATGCTTTTAACTTAGCCACATAATTAGTGCGTTAAAATGGCAATACATTTCAAAGTGTTAAAAATTGTCTGAACTTATGATCTGCAATTTTTTTGGAATAACCTTCTACTCAATTTTCTTTTTAGAAATATTGGTTTTTCTTGTCAGAAAAATTACTTGAAAGTCTGTGGAAATCTTTTAACTTATCCACATAATTAGTGCATTAAAATTGCAATACATTTCAAAGTGCTGAAAATTGTCTAAACATGATCTGCAATTATTTTTTAAATCCCCTTCTATTCAATTTTGACTTTTTAAACATTGGTTTTTCTCGTCAGTAAAATTACTTGAAAGTCAGTGGAAATGCTTTTAACTTATCCACAAAATTAGTGCGTTAAAATTGCAATACATTTCAAAGTGCTGAAAATTGTCTAAACTTATGATCTGCAATTTCTTTTCAAATCACATTCTACCCAATTTTGATTTTAGAAATATTGGTTTTTCTCGTCAGTAAAATTACTTGAAAGTCAGTGGAAATGCTTTTAACTTATCCACAAAATTATTGCGTTAAAATTGCAATACATTTCAAAGTGCTGAAAATTGTCTAAACTTATGATCTGCAATTGTTTTTCTAGTAACCTTTTACTCAATTTTGACTTTTTAAACATTGGTTTTTCTAATAAGTAAAATCACTTACAAGTCAGTGGAATTGCTTTTAACTTATCCACATAATTAGTGCGTTAAAATTGCAATACATTTCAAACGGCTGAAAATTGTCTAAACTTATGATCTGCAATTGTTTTTCTAGTAACCTTTTACTCAATTTTGACTTTTTAAACATTGGTTTTTCTTATAAGTAAAATCACTTGCAAGTCAGTGGAAATGCTTTTAACTTATCCACATAATTAGTGCGTTAAAATTGCAATACATTTATAACGGCTTTAAATTGTCTAAACTTATTATCTGCCACTTTTTCTGAAATCGTGTTCAATTTTAATTTTAGAAACATTAGTTTTTCGTGTCAGTAAAATTACTTGAAAGTCTGTGGAAATGCTTTTAACTTATCCACATAATTAGTGCGTTAAAATTGCAATACATTTCAAACGGCTGAAAATTGTCTAAACTTATGATCTGCAATTGTTTTTCTAGTAACCTTTTACTCAATTTTGACTTTCTAAACATTGGTTTTTCTTATAAGTAAAATCACTTGCAAGTCAGTGGAAATGCTTTTAACTTATCCACATAATTAGTGCGTTAAAATTGCAATACATTTCAAACGGCTGAAAATTGTCTAAACTTATGATCTGCAACTTTTTTTCAAATCGTCTTTAATTTTAATTTTAGAAATATTAGTTTTTCTTGTCAGTAAAATTACTTGAAAGTCAGTGGAAATGCTTTTAACTTATCGACATAATTAGTGCGTTAAAAGTTCAATACATTTCTAACGGCTGAAAATTGTCTAAACTTATGATCTGCAATTTTTTGTAAAATCACCTTCTACTCAATTTTGATTTCAGAAACATTGGTTTTTCTTGTCAGTAAAATTACTTGAAAGTCAGTGGAAATGCTTTTAACTTATCCACATAATTAGTGCGTTAAAATTGCAATACATTTCAAAGTGCTGAAAATTGTCTAAACTTATGATCTGCAACTTTTTTTCAAATCGCCTTCTACTCAATTTTGATTTTAGAAACATTCGTTTTTCTTGTCAGTAAAATTACTTAAAAGTCAGTGGAAAAGCTTTTAACGTATCCACATAATTAGTGCGTTAAAATTGCAATACATTTCAAACGGCTGAAAATTGTCTAAACTTATGATCTGCAACTTTTTTTCAAATCGTCTTTAATTTTAATTTTAGAAACATTAGTTTTTCTTGTCAGTAAAATTACTTGAAAGTCTGTGGAAATGCTTTTAACTTAGCATCATAATTAGTGCGTTAAAATTGCAATACATTTCAAAGTGCTAAAAATTGTCTAAACTTATGATCTGTAATATTTTTTTAAATCGCCTTTTACTGAATTTTGATTTTAGAAACATTAGTTTTTCTTGTCAGTAAAATTACTTGAAAGTCTGTGGAAATGCTTTTAACTTAGCATCATAATTAGTGCGTTAAAATTGCAGTACATTTCAAAGTGCTGAAAATTGTCTGAACTTATGATCTGCAATTTTTTTGGAATAACCTTATACTCAATTTTCTTTTTAGAAATATTGGTTTTTCTTGTCAGAAAAATTACTTGAAAGTCTGTGGAAATGCTTTTAACTTATCCACATAATTGTTGCATTAAAATTGCAATACATTTCAAAGTGCTGAAAATTGTCTAAACTTATCTGCAATTATTTTTTAAATCCCCTTCTATTCAATTTTGACTTTTTAAACATTGGTTTTTCTCGTCAGTAAAATTACTTGAAAGTCAGTGGAAATGCTTTTAACTTATCCACAAAATTAGTGCGTTAAAATTGCAATACATTTCAAAGTGCTGAAAATTGTCTAAACTTATGATCTGCAATTTCTTTTCAAATCACATTCTACCCAATTTTGATTTTAGAAATATTGGTTTTTCTCGTCAGTAAAATTACTTGAAAGTCAGTGGAAATGCTTTTAACTTATCCACAAAATTATTGCGTTAAAATTGCAATACATTTCAAAGTGCTGAAAATTGTCTAAACTTATGATCTGCAATTGTTTTTCTAGTAACCTTTTACTCAATTTTGACTTTTTAAACATTGGTTTTTCTAATAAGTAAAATCACTTACAAGTCAGTGGAATTGCTTTTAACTTATCCACATAATTAGTGCGTTAAAATTGCAATACATTTCAAACGGCTGAAAATTGTCTAAACTTATGATCTGCAATTGTTTTTCTAGTAACCTTTTACTCAATTTTGACTTTTTAAACATTGGTTTTTCTTATAAGTAAAATCACTTGCAAGTCAGTGGAAATGCTTTTAACTTATCCACATAATTAGTGCGTTAAAATTGCAATACATTTATAACGGCTTTAAATTGTCTAAACTTATTATCTGCCACTTTTTCTGAAATCGTGTTCAATTTTAATTTTAGAAACATTAGTTTTTCGTGTCAGTAAAATTACTTGAAAGTCTGTGGAAATGCTTTTAACTTATCCACATAATTAGTGCGTTAAAATTGCAATACATTTCAAACGGCTGAAAATTGTCTAAACTTATGATCTGCAATTGTTTTTCTAGTAACCTTTTACTCAATTTTGACTTTTTAAACATTGGTTTTTCTTATAAGTAAAATCACTTGCAAGTCAGTGGAAATGCTTTTAACTTATCCACATAATTAGTGCGTTAAAATTGCAATACATTTCAAACGGCTGAAAATTGTCTAAACTTATGATCTGCAACTTTTTTTCAAATCGTCTTTAATTTTAATTTTAGAAATATTAGTTTTTCTTGTCAGTAAAATTACTTGAAAGTCAGTGGAAATGCTTTTAACTTATCCACATAATTAGTGCGTTAAAAGTGCAATACATTTCTAACGGCTGAAAATTGTCTAAACTTATGATCTGCAATTTTTTGTAAAATCACCTTCTACTCAATTTTGATTTCAGAAACATTGGTTTTTCTTGTCAGTAAAATTACTTGAAAGTCAGTGGAAATGCTTTTAACTTATCCACATAATTAGTGCGTTAAAATTGCAATACATTTCAAAGTGCTGAAAATTGTCTAAACTTATGATCTGCAACTTTTTTTCAAATCGCCTTCTACTCAATTTTGATTTTAGAAACATTCGTTTTTCTTGTCAGTAAAATTACTTAAAAGTCAGTGGAAAAGCTTTTAACGTATCCACATAATTAGTGCGTTAAAATTGCAATACATTTCAAACGGCTGAAAATTGTCTAAACTTATGATCTGCAACTTTTTTTCAAATCGTCTTTAATTTTAATTTTAGAAACATTAGTTTTTCTTGTCAGTAAAATTACTTGAAAGTCTGTGGAAATGCTTTTAACTTATCCACATAATTAGTGCGTTAAAATTGCAATACATTTCAAACGGCTGAAAATTGTCTAAACTTAAGAGCTGGAACTTGTTTTCAAATCGTCTTCTACTCAATTTTAATTTTAGAAACATTGGTTTTTCTTGTCAGTAAAATCACTTGCAAGTCAGTGGAAATGCTTTTAACTTATCCACATAATTAGTGCGTTAAAATTGCAATACATTTCAAAGTGCTGAAAATTGTCTAAACTTATGATCTGCAACTTTTTTTCAAATCGCCTTCTACTCAATTTTGATTTTAGAAACATTCGTTTTTCTTGTCAGTAAAATTACTTAAAAGTCAGTGGAAAAGCTTTTAACGTATCCACATAATTAGTGCGTTAAAATTGCAATACATTTCAAACGGCTGAAAATTGTCTAAACTTATGATCTGCAACTTTTTTTCAAATCGTCTTTAATTTTAATTTTAGAAACATTAGTTTTTCTTGTCAGTAAAATTACTTGAAAGTCTGTGGAAATGCTTTTAACTTATCCACATAATTAGTGCGTTAAAATTGCAATACATTTCAAACGGCTGAAAATTGTCTAAACTTATGATCTGCAATTTTGGGTAAAATCGCCTTCTACTCAATTTCATTTCAGAAACATTAGTTTTTCTCGTCAGTAAAATTACTTGAAAGTCAGTGGAAATGCTTTTAACTGATCCACATAATTAGTGCGTTAAATATGCAATACATTTCAAATGGCTGAAAATTGTCTAAACTTATGAGCTAGAACTTGTTTTCAAATCGCCTTCTACTCAATTATAATTTTAGAAACATTGGTTTTTCTTGTCAGTAAAATTACTTGAAAGTCTGTGGAAATGCTTTTAACTTATACACATAATTAGTGCGTTAAAATTGCAATACATTTCAAAGTGCTAAAAATTGTCTAAACTTATGATCTGTAATATTTTTTCAAATCGCCTTTTACTCAATTTTGATTTTAGAAACATTAGTTTTTCTTGTCATTAAAATTACTTGAAAGTCTGTGGAAATGCTTTTAACTTAGCATCATAATTAGTGCGTTAAAATTGCAATACATTTCAAAGTGCAGAAAATTGTCTAAACTTATGATCTGCAATTTTTTTTAATCGCCTCTACTCATTTTTGATTTTAGAAACATTGGTTTTTCTTGTCAATAAAATTACTTGAAAGTCAAGGGAAATGCTTTTAACTTAGCCACATAATTAGTGCGTTAAAATTGCAATACATTTTAAAGTGCAAAAAATTGTCTAAACTTATGATCTGCAATTTTTTTTAATTGCCTCTACACATTTTTGATTTTAGAAACATTGGTTTTTCTTGTCAGTAAAATTACTTGAAAGTAAATGGAAATGCTTTTAACTTAGCCACATAATTTCCACAGACTTTCAAGTAGTTTTACTGACAAGAAAAACCAAAGTTTCTAAAATCAAAATTGAGGAAGGCGATTTGAAAAAAAATTGCAGAACATAAGTTTAGACATATTTCAGCACTTTGAAATGTATTGCAATTTTAATGCACTAATTATGTGGATAGGTAAAAAGAATTTCCACTGACTTTCAAGTAATTTTACTGACAAGAAAAACCAATTTTTCTAAAATGAAAATTGAGTAGACTGCGATTTGAAAAAAAATTGAAGGTCATAAGTTTAGACAATTTTCTGCACTTTAAAATGCATTGCAATTTTAACGCACTAATTATGTGGCTAAGTTAATAGCATTTCCACAGACTTTCAAATACTTTTACTGACAAAAAAAAACCATTTAAAAAAACAAAAACCTGAGTAAAAAGTGATTTGAAATTAAATTGCAGATCATAAATTTAGACAATTTTCAGCACTTTGAAATGTATTGCAATTCTAACGCACTAATTATGTGGATAAGTTACAAGCATTTCCATTGACTTTCAAGTAATTTTACTGACAAGAAAAACCAATGTTTCTAAAATCAAAATTCAATAGAAGGCGATTTGAAAAAAAATTGAAGGTCATAAGTTTAGACAATTTTCAGAACTTTGAAATGTATTGCAATTTTAACGCACTAATTATGTGGCTAAATTAAAAGCATTTCCACAGACTTTAAAGTAATTTTACTGACAAGAAAAAACAATTTAAAAAAAATCAAAACTGAATAGAAAATTATGGCCGTGTTGAGTCAAATTAAGCCGCAGGCTCCACTCCTGGTGGTGCCCTTCCGTCAATTCCTTTAAGTTTTAGCTTTGCAACCTTACTTCCCCCGGAACCCAAACACTTTGGTTTTCCGGAAGCTGCCCGCAGATTCATCGAAGCAACTCCTGCGGATCGCTAGTCGGCATCGTTTATGGTCAGAACTACGACGGTATCTGATCGTCTTTGCGCCTCTGATCTTCGTTCTTGATTAATGAAAACATTCTTGACAAATGCTTTCGCAGTAGCTCGTCTTGCGGCGATCCAAGAATTTCACCTCTAACGCCTTTAACTTTAAAATTACTTGAAAGTCAGTGGAAATTCTTTTTACCTATCCACATAATTAGTGCATTAAAATTGCAATACATTTCAAAGTGCTGAAATATGTCTAAACTTATGTTCTGCAATTTTTTTTCAAATCGCCTTCCTTAATTTTGATTTTAGAAACTTTGGTTTTTCTTGTAGGTAAAATTACTTGAAAGTCAGTGGAAATGCTTTTAACTTATCCACATAATTAGTGCGTTAAAATTGCAATACATTTCAAAGTGCTGAAATATGTCTAAACTTATGTTCTGCAATTTTTTTTCAAATCGCTCTCCTTAATTTTGATTTTAGAAACTTTGGTTTTTCTTGTAAGTAAAATTACTTGAAAGTCAGTGGAAATGCTTTTAACTTATCCACATAATTAGTGCGTTAAAATTGCAATACATTTCAAAGTGCTGAAAATTGTCTAAACTTATAATCTGCAATTTTTGTTTAAAATAACTTTTTACTCAATTTTGCTTTTTTTTTTAAATTGTTTTTTCTTTACAGTAAAAGTACTTGAAAGTCAGTGGAAATGCTTTTAACTTAGTCCACATTAATTAATGCTTTAAAATTGCAATAAATTTCAAAGTGCTGAAAATTGTCTAAACTCATGATCTGCAAATTTATTTTTGAATCGCCTTCTACTCAGTTTTTATTTTAGAAACATTGGTTTTTTTTGTCAGTAAAATTACTTGAAAATCTGTGGAAATGCTTTTAACTTAGCCACATAATTAGTGCGTTAAAATTGCAATATATTTCAAAGTGGTTAAAATTGCCTAAACTTATGATCTGCAATTTTTTTTCAAATCACTTTTTAATCAGGTTTTTGTTTTTTTTGTCAGTAAAAGTATTTGAAAATCTGTGGAAATGCTTTTAACTTAGCCACATAATTATGGCGTTAAAATTTCAATACATTTCAAACTGCTCAAAATTGTTTAAACTTATAATCTGCAATTTTTTTTAAAATAACTTTTTACTAAATTTTGCTTTTTTTTTAAAGTTAATATTTCTTTTCAGTAAAATTACTTGAAAAACACTGGAAATGCTTTTTACTTAGCCACATAATTAGTGCGTTAAATTTGCAATACCTTTCAAAGTGGTGAAAATTGTCTAAACATATAATCTGCACTTTTTTTTCAAATAGCCTTCTACTCAATTTTGACTTTTTAAACATTGGTTTTTCTAATCAGTAAAATTACTTGAAAGTCAGTGGAAATGCTTTTAACTTATCCACATAATTAGTGCGTTAAAATTTCAATACATTTCAAACTGCTGAAAATTGTCTAAACTTAAAATCTGCAATTTTTTTTTAAAATAACTTTTTACTCAATTTTGCTTTTTTTTTTAAATTGTTTTTTCTTTTCAGTAAAAGTACTTGAAAGTCAGTGGAAATGCTTTTAACTTAGTCCCATAATTAGTGCGTTAAAATTGCAATATATTTCAAAGTGCTGAAAATTGTCTAAACTTATGATCTGCAATTGTTTTTCAAATCGCCTTTTACTAAATTTTGATTTTAGAAACATTGGTTTTTATTGTCAGTAAATTTACTTGAAAGTCACTGGAAATGCTTTTAACTTATCTACATAATTAGTGCGTTAAAATTGCAATAAATTTCAAAGTGCTGAAAATTGTCTAAACTCATGATCTGCGAATTTTTTTTCGAATCGCCTCCTACTCAGTTTTTATTTTAGAAACATTGGTTTTTCTTGTCAGTAAAATTACTTGAAAGTCAGTGGAAATGATTTTAACCTATCCACATATTTAGTGCATTGAAATTGCAATACATTTCAAACTGCTGAAAATTGTCTAAACTTATAATCTGCAATTTTTGTTTAAAATAACTTTTTACTCAATTTTGCTTTTTTTTTTAAATTGTTTTTTCTTTTCAGTAAAAGTACTTGAAAGTCAGTGGAAATACTTTTAACTTAGTCCCATAATTAGTGCGTTAAAATTGCAATATATTTCAAAGTGCTGAAAATTGTATAAACTTATGATCTGCAATTGTTTTTCAAATCGCCTTTTACTAAATTTTGATTTTTAGAAACATTGGTTTTTCTTGTCAGTAAAATTACTTTAAAGTCAGTGGAAATGATTTTAACCTATACACATATTTAGTGCATTTAAATTGCAATACATTTCAAAGTACTGAAAATTGCCTAAACTTGTGATCTGCAATTTATTTTCAAATCACTTTTTAATCAGGTTTTTTTTAAAAAAAATTTTTTCCTTGTCATTAAAAGTATTTGAAAGTCTGTGGAAATGCTTTTAACTTAGTCCCATAATTAGTGCGTTAAAATTGCAATATATTTTAAAGTGCTGAAAATTGTCTAAACCTATGATCTGCAATTGTTTTTCAAATCGCCTTTTACTAAATTTTGATTTTAGAAACATTGGTTTTTATTGTCAGTAAATTTACTTGAAAGTCACTGGAAATGCTTTTAACTTATCTACATAATTAGTGCGTTAAAATTGCAATAAATTTCAAAGTGCTGAAAATTGTCTAAACTCATGATCTGCGAATTTTTTTTCGAATCGCCTCCTACTCAGTTTTTATTTTAGAAACATTGGTTTTTCTTGTCAGTAAAATTACTTGAAAGTCATTGGAAATGATTTTAACCTATCCACATATTTAATGCATTGAAATTGCAATACATTTCAAACTGCTGAAAATTGTCTAAACTTATAATCTGCAATTTTTGTTTAAAATAACTTTTTACTCAATTTTGCTTTTTTTTTAAAATTGTTTTTTCTTTTCAGTAAAAGTACTTGAAAGTCAGTGGAAATACTTTTAACTTAGTCCCATAATTAGTGCGTTAAAATTGCAATATATTTCAAAGTGCTGAAAATTGTATAAACTTATGATCTGCAATTGTTTTTCAAATCGCTTTTTACTAAATTTTGATTTTTAGAAACATTGGTTTTTCTTGTAAGTAAAATTACTTGAAAGTCAGTGGAAATGATTTTACCTTATCCAAATAATTAGTGCGTTAACATTGCAATACATTTCAAAGTGCTGAAAATTGTCTAAACTTATAAATGCAATTTTTAAAAAATCAATTTCTACTCAGTTTTGATTTTTTTTAAATTGTTTTTTCTTTTCAGTAAAATTACTTGAAAGTCAGTGGAAATGATTTTAATCTATCCACATATTTAGTGCATTTAAATTGCAATACATTTCAAAGTGCTGAAAATTGCCTAAACTTATGATCTGCAATTTGTTTTAAAATCACTTTTTAATCAGGTTTTTTTTTTTTTTCAGTAAAAGTATTTGAAAGTCTGTGGAAATGCTTTTAACTTAGCCACATAATTAGTGCGTTAGAATTGCAATATATTTCAAAGTGCTGAAAATTGTCTAAACTTATGATCTGCAATTGTTTTTCAAATCGCCTTTTACTAAATTTTGATTTTAGAAACATTGGTTTTTCTTGTCAGTAAATTTACTTGAAAGTCACTGGAAATGCTTTTAACTTATCTACATAATTAGTGCGTTAAAATTGCAATATATTTCACAGTGCTGAAAATTGTTATGATCTGCAATTGTTTTTCTTCTTCTTCTTCTTCTTCTTCTGCGTACACAGTCAGACAGTAACCATTATTTTTTCGAAAAAAGCGGCGGTCATCCTGAGACTCTCGCCACTACCATAGAGCTTGTCTTGCAGTTCCACTGGCAATGGCCACATCTGCTCTCTCTGATCCTCGTATGTCGGGCAGTTCTGTAGCAGATGTTCAGTGGTCATTTTACCAGTACCGCACGGGCATTCGTCGGTACACCCTATCTTCAATTTGTTGAATAGGTGGTACCTCAGTCTGTTGTGGCCAGTGCGAAGTCTGAAGACAACGACCTGCTCTCTTCGGTTCAACTTGTAATAGGCATCGTTTTTGGTGTAACCAGTATGTTCGGTTTCCCATTTGGTCATGTACCTGGCTTTGATAAGCCGGTTTGACTCTTCGTACGTCATACTGGTATCTCTTTGTGGTAGCCTTGCACCTTCTTTTGCCAGTCTGTCTGCCTCCTCGTTGCCTTTGATGTTGCAGTTTAACGGAACCCACTGTACCCCTACCCTTTTTGGTGCGGACTGCTGGCACAGTTTGCAGAGTGCTGCTCTTAAGTCATTAAGCTCAGTGTTTTTCTGGCTTTTTAGCGCTGTGACTACGGCGAGAGCATCTGTTAGCAGGACTATATGGCTCTCATTTTCACTGTGTGTTACCATTTCTTCCACTGCCGCCCTCAGTGCCTCTGCCTCCGCTCTGAAATTGCTTGTGTACTTACCAGTAACGAATGACAATGTTATTTTTCTGCCATTTGGTAGGTTCAGGAATGCTCCTGCCCCTCCGTTCTGTGTAGTGTTTGTTACAGAACCGTCGGTGTATGCATGGGTCCAGTCCATGCTTGGGTAGCTTTTCGTTATGAAGCTTAGGGTAGTATCTCTCCTTTCTTTTTCAGTCTGGCAGTTTATGTTTGCAATACCTGGTATATTTTCTACCACCTCTGGAAATGTATCCTGCCTCCAGGTAGGTTTTCGTACAGTAGTGATGGGTTTTGGTGTTGTTAGTGCGTTTATGGGATCTTCGTGCAGCTTTGCTTTGGCTATTTCTGCAAAGTTTCTCCGCTTTAGTTTCCCATTTCCCAAATTGTTTAGTCTCTGGTGCATTGGATGGTCAGTCAGTCTTCGGAGTTTCTCTGACTGCAGCTGGGCTCTGCAGTCTCTTCTATCGGTCATGGATTGCAGTTTTGTAATCTTTTCAAGTTCTACAATTGGCGTTGACTTCATGCCACCTGTTGTAATTCTCATGGCTTGGTTTTGAAGTTTGTTAACTTTATCGAAGTTCGCCTTCGCTGCTGTTGTCCATGCCGCAATGCCATACTCGAGAACTGGTCTCACTCTTCCAGTATACAGTTTCTTTAGTATGCCTTCGTCTGCTCCCCAGCTTGTGCCAGCAAGTTTCCTCATGATTGCCATTCTTTCTCTGGCTTTCATTCGGTTTCTCTCAATCTGACTTTTCCATGTCATGCGCCGATCGAATGTGACTCCCAGATAGGTTGGGTTGTCGTTTGACTGCAGGATTTTGCCATTTAGACTTAATTTGGTACTTTGGGGTTTTAATGAAAGCGAGAATATTGTGCATGTGGTTTTCTCCTCGTTTATTTTGACCACCCATGAGTTCGCCCACTCTTCCTGCGATGTTAGGGCCGTCTGCATCCGATTTCTTGCTATGGTGAGATTCTTTTCAGAGGTCCACATAGCCAGATCGTCTGCAAACATTGAGCTATGGACTCTTCTTGGTATATTCTCTGTAATATCGTTTATATATACCAGAAAGAGTGTGGGTGACAGTACTCCCCCTTGGGGTACTCCGTGCTCGAGTGTCACCTTTTTGCTCATCTGCCCTTGTACTTGGACTCTGGCCGTTCTTTGTTTGAGGTAGTGGTTGATCCACTTGTACATCTTCCCACAGACATCACTTCTTTTTAGCTTGACTCTAAGTCCATTTTTCCAGACTTTGTCAAATGCCTTTTCCATATCCACCAAAACAGCTACTGTGTGTTTCTGTGCCTGGTAGGCATCTTCTATCTCCTGGGCTATGAGGATGACCTGGTCCTCAGTGGATCTGTGCTGTCTAAGGCCGGCTTGCTGTGGAATTAGTATTAGTTTTTCTTCCAGATGCCACATCAGTCTGGTGTTTATCATCCGTTCCATCAGCTTGCCGACACAGCTCAGTAGGCTTATGGGCCTGTATCCATTTGGATCTGTTTTGTCCTTTCCTGTTTTTGGTACTGGTACCAGTATTGCATCTTTCCATGCCTGTGGTACAATTCCCCTTTTCCAACATCTTTTCAGGACCGATAGCAGTTTCTTCTTCGCTGTTTGGCCCAGCCTCATCAGCATTTCGTTTGTTATCCCGTCTTTTCCGGGAGATTTCCTTTTCTTTAGTGTTCTCATAGCCTCTTCCATTTCGCGCATTGTTAGTTTGGCCATCATGTGCTCTTCAGGAGCCGTATTCATGTTTTCGTGTCCCTTTAGCTCTTTGATAATGTCTGTATCTGCAGGGACCTCGATGTGGTTTGCTCTGGCATATTGATCGACAAAGGCGTTTGCGGCTTTCTTACCTGTGATCAAGTTTTCGCCCTGCTTGATAGTAATTTTTTTATTTGACGGGGTTTCGTCGTTCATGGCTCTGACTAGCTTCCATAGCTTGTTCCCGTCTTTGTCCAGGTTTATATTTTCCGTTTTATTTTTCCAGCTTTCTCTTGCTGTTTGCTTGAGAGTGTGTTTGTACTTCGCCGCGACGGCTTTGAGGGCGATGTTTGCCTCCATGGATTTTTCTCGCTCTGCCTTGTTCCTAGCATTTGTTACTGCAACTTTCTGCAAGTCATCATTCCAGTAGGGCTTATAGTTTTTCCTAGCTCCTCTTGGGATGGTTTCAGTGGCGGCTTGCATTATTGCCTTGCTTAGGCTCTCTACCATGTTTCCTGTGGGCCTACTTCCATGTCAATGGTTAGCCTGATCGGCCTGTGGTCGCTACCTGCCAGTTGGTTTAGCACCTGGCGGTCTATTTTATGGTGTATGTCCTGTGTGGAGAAGGCGAATTCTGGAGTCGAGGTGGTATGCCATGTTCTTGAATAGAAGCTAGGGCTATCCTCCGGCCTATTGATTAGGGAGCGATTTGCATCTATCTCCCAATCTTCCACTTCGTCACCTCTGCTGTCTGTGTCAGAGTATCTCCATCTCTCCGAGTGGCTGTTAAATCTCCAACTACTATGCAGTTGGAGTCTCTGACCTCCATACTCGAGAGCGATAGGTCTCTTTTTGGTGGTCCGTACAGATTGAAAATGCGGAGCTTCGTCTCTTGAGCCATTATGTCAACTCCTACAATTTCTGCTTGTCCGGTGTGATTGACAGATACCGCGCTACTCGGTATGCAGTTTCTGGTCAGTATCAGGACCCCTCCTTTGTGGCCTTCTCTATCTAGACGGAAGGTCTGGTATCCTCTGATTGAGAATTTATGGTTATTGTTGAGGTGCGTTTCCTGGATACATGGCACGTCAATCTTACCTTCATGCAGGTGG